>SEYY01022277.1:42500-45266 GCA_009176605.1 Armadillidium nasatum | reverse complement strand
TGGTAATTGTAGCGTTCGCAGTAGTGGATATTTTCGTACGAGACCAGATTCCTGAAACTACCATCATATCTATGCGTTGCGGGTTCGACAGGAACTACGTAACTACGCGTTGGGAGTTCGTATTAACACTACGAGTTTACATGAGCGTAGGTATGGAAATTGCAAAAAAAATTATAGCTATTACTGAGGGAAAAAAATAAAAAGTATTTTATATATATATATATATTAATATATATATATATATATATATATATATATATAAATATATATATATATATATATATATATATATATATATATATATATATCGCGAAATAGGTGTACAAAATTTTTTAAAAAATTATTATTATGATACCGCAACCTTGTCATCATAAAAAATCGTCGGCTACGTTGTTAGTTTCAAATCCCTGCGCGTAATTTTTTTTTAAGTCGAATTCGAACGCGAATAAAACACACACACACACTTAAGTTCATCTATAAAAGCTTATAATTGTTCTCTATTATGATAAATGAATAGTAAAATAAAAGTCAAAATTTATTTATTTAAACAATTTTTTTTTTTTATTTGTGGCTTAATATATATATATATAAGTATATATATTATATATATATATATATATATATATATATATATATATATATATATATATATATATCTTTTAAAGTTTGTTGGTATTGTTTTTGTATTATTATTATTATTATTATTATTATTATTATTATTATTATTATTATTATTATTATTCTTCGTCAATCTTGTAGCTCTTTTCAGCTAAAAATGACGAAAATAAATAGTAATTTGAATTCTAATAATGGTGTAACAGAATGAAAATTATTATTTCTATTATTATTATTATTATTATTATTATTATGCTTTAAAAATATATTATTTTAAATTCACTTGAAATGCAAACTACTAATTTTCAAGTTTAAAAAAAAAAAAAAAAAAAATCCCATTTTTTATATTAAATATTTATGGATCATAGAAAGTATTATTAAAAAAGGTACGATCAACAGTTGCAGTTCGATATTCATAATGTTAAAGTCAGTGAAAGGCATTTTAAAATAAATAAATATTCAACCTTACCCGAAAGGGGTTTCCAGCCCCAAATTTTCTGATGAGTAAGAAACCTATCTTTAAAGAAAATATGTTTTTTTATTAGTTAGTCATACAAAAAATTTCATAACTTATAATACTACATTCAGGAACTGTTAATATCACAAAAAAAAAAAAAAAAACTAATAACTATACATTCCTAAAGCAATCGCGATTATTAATGGAGTAGAGAGAGAGAGAGAGAGAGAGAGAGAGAGAGAGAGAGAGAGAGAGAGAGAGAGAGAGAGAGAGAGAGAAAAAAAAATATATATAAAATAAAAAAAAAAAAAAAACTAACAAAATTACAATAATATATATATATATATATATTATATATATATATATTATATATTATATATATATATAATATAATATATATATATATATATATATAATATATTATATATATATATATATATATATATCTATATATATAAATATATTATTAGAAGTTTTTTTTCATTCATCTAACGAAATTAAAAATTAAATTTAACCGAAAATAAAGTATCAATATATTGAAGACTAAGAAAAATGTTTTATAATATTGAATTAAAGAATAATTAGGACCATATATCGTATATATATATAAATATATTTATATTATTATATATGTTAATATATATATATATTAATTATTATATATATATTTAATTAACAAAAAAAAACTGTAATAATATTTTTTAAAAAATTTTTTTAATATTTATATTTAAAAATTATTATTATTATTATTATTATTATTATTATTATTATATTGAAACTGAAGATTAAATGGAAATAAAGGGCAAAATATTTTTATCAGTTCCATTATTATTATATTTTTATTAATGTAATTGTTATCATGATTATTATTAATAGTAACTAATATTTTATTATTACAGTCATTATTTAATTATTATTAAAACTTATTTTTTTATTGTTATTATTATTAATGTAACATTTATTTATTAAAATTAAACAAAAATTATTTTTATTATTATTATTATATTTGCTGTTCTTCTTCTTCAGGTAACAAATTATGTTAGGATTAGGTATGTATAAAGTATTATAAATCTTAATATGCTTATATTATTTTTCAGGCAAGAACTTAATTTTAATAGTACATATTTTTTTATCTTAAATGTAATTGTTTCACAGGCCAAAAATATATATATATATATACTATATATATATATATATATATATATATATATATATATATATATATTATATATATATATATATATTATATATATAATATATATATATATCCGCAAAGAAAACTTTCCCAAAATTAACTAAAAACTGTTGAAACGAATATCTAAAAAAATAAATAAATAAATAAAAAATGTATTTAAACCTAAATAAAACAACTAAAAATAAACATTAAAAAAGTGCACAAGCTTCCGAGAAACGTTTTAATTAGAGAGAGAGAGAGAGAGAGAGAGAGAGAGTGGGGGGGGAGTTAACCCTAATGATTACCTTATTTGTAAATCTAGATAACAAAGAACCCTTAATTAACTGATATTGCACAAATTGATCAAAATTTTAATCATATATATTATATTATATATATATATAATCTATTATATATTATTATACATATACAATATAATATGTAATATATTATATATATATATTTATATATATATCCTTCCCATTTCGTTGGGTGGTGCAAA
The DNA here is from genome assembly GCA_009176605.1 of Armadillidium nasatum. NCBI lineage: Eukaryota > Metazoa > Arthropoda > Malacostraca > Isopoda > Armadillidiidae > Armadillidium > Armadillidium nasatum. The sequence continues at coordinate 42,518 of SEYY01022277.1, read as the reverse complement.
TAAAATGGATTTATCTAA
>SEYY01022277.1:27500-35000 GCA_009176605.1 Armadillidium nasatum | reverse complement strand
TGATTATTTTAATAGTATGCACCAAATATGTTGTCAGAATTATTTAGTCCTGCAATTAGGCTGCATAAGGTTGGGAAAGTCTATCAGCTGTTTGTCTCTTAACATGTACAGTCGTGAACAAAAGTTCGTTCCTATTAAGCTGGAAATAAATATTTATTTAAAATGGAGATCATTTCATAAAAGCTCTATTTTGAATAAAAAGAAAATAAAAACATTGAGAGGGGCTTAATTGAACTGTGATTGGCTGAACCTGAAATGATCTCCATTTTATATAAATATTTATTTCCAGCTTAATAGGAACGAACTTTTGTTCACGACTGTACAACTGTGGGTCATATGATTCACAGATGACGCCGCCTCAAAGCATTGAAAGGTTGTGACGACAGGCCTAGCAAGCCAGTTACGTAAAAAAGAAACTACCAGAGATCCCTTGAACGAAAAAATCTAAGGTTGACTTCTAGGCGTGATAATGGACTACAGAACGAGGAGGTGTAGCATTTGACAGGCCCCAGCCTATCGGTTAAAAAAAATGATATATATATATATATATATATATATATATATATATATATATATATATATATATATATATATATATATATATATATATATATATATATATATATATATATATATATATATATATATATATATATATATATATATATATATATATATTTCACCTTAAAAATTTCCACCAGAGTTAGGGACAATATCGGAAACCTGGTCAAATTAAAGGCCGACATTTCCCGATACATAGCGTTTGAAAGTGTGTACCTCTTAAAAAGTTGGGAAAATAGATAAAGGTAATGTGTTCCAGACTTTACCAGTAAATTACATGTAAGATTGACCATAGCGGTTAAGTCTGGGATCAGATAGTTGGACAGAGAAGAGTCGCATGAACCTTTCTCAATGGAGGAGGCATGCGACGGGGTATTTCAGAAGAACAGTGTCCATATGGTAATAATCATAGTATAGAGAGACTGACGAAAGAATTCGACGGACAGAAAAAGACTGGAGAAAATTAGATAGAGTAGAAGAGTTGATAAGACGAAAAGCCCTAGAAACCAAATTTTCAAGGAGCTGCATGAATGGAATCATTCCAGATGTGAGAGGCGTACTCCATACAGGGGCGAACAACACCCCTATAAAGCGCAAGCAACTGGGTGGAGTGAAAAAATTCTGAAGGCACCTCAAAACACACAAATCTTAGAAGGCTTGTTTAGAAAGAGAAGTAATGTGATCTTTACAAGAAAGATCACGAGGAAAAGAAACACAAAGAATATTATGAACAGATAAAGGTTTGAGTTGTGTGTTTTCGAAGAAGATTTCATAATTGTTGTGTCGAGTAGAGAGATGGAAGAATTGTGTTTTGGTAGCATTGTTTTCCCTGCCCCAATTTGAAATACGAGATAGATCAGATGTCAGTTGCTCCAAAACTACCATCCTTGCGTCTATTAACTAATGTTGAGAGGGATGCCTTTCAAATTGAAAAGAGTAATAAGAGTGGATAGGAAATAAAGTGACAGAGAGAGAAGGTCATTAATGAAAAGCAGAAAAAGTATTGGGGATAGGATAGATCCTTAAGGAAAATCACTATTAACAGATTTAAAGGATGTACGGTGGCCTTCTAAAACAGCTGCTATAGAACGAACGGAAATTACATCAGAAAGAAGGAAAGATTCCGAAAAAGGGAAGTTTGGAAATCAAAGCTTTGTACTAGACTCTTTCGAAAACATTCGATATGTCCAGCGCGACAGCAAAAGATTCACAGAAATGCCGAAGAGCAGAGGACCAAGAGTCAGAGAGTAGGGAAAGAAGATTAAAAGTAGAGCGCTTTTTACGAAACTCATAAGGGCGATCAGAGATAAGATTAGAAGAATTGAGATGTTTCGCTTCCAAATCTTCCTGTAAATAGATCCTAAAACTTTGAAAAGAACGGAGGTTAAATTAGAGGGTTGATAGGGGTTCACCTTCTTCGACAAAGGCTGAATGAGCGCACGTTTCCGGCAAGATGGGCAGAATGAAGTAGAAAGATGTAGACGAAATAGTTCTGAGAACCATAAGAGGGATAGCATAAGGCCCATACGCCTTCTTAGTGTTAAGCTGAGAGAGAGCAGGAATGACGTGTTTAGAAGAAATTATAATTCTAGGCATGAATGAGTTGGATGGGGTTGAAGGAATTGTCTAAGGTTGAATTAGAAGCAAAAGTTTGAGCGAATAGTTTTCAGCTTTAAAGGCAGGCAAAACGACAGTTGTACCGTCAGAAGATACTAAAGGAGGGAAAGAGGAAGAAGCAAGTTAGAGTGACATTTTTTGGAAAATGTCAGAAAGGGCGTAAGAAGAACCAGAAAGATTTTAAACGTAGAAATGAGCTTTTAGTGTTACGACATAGATGCACGATTCGGGGAAGGAATACAAATTGCACGTATTTCTGGAGTTGGAGAAGACGGTAGTCCCTGAAGGCAGCAGCAAACAGAGTTAAATCAAAGTTTATTAGATTTCGTAGAAGGAAAAGAATATGAAATGTACACCTCCATGCCAAAGAGAATCACTTCGGCTATGCGCTCTGCACACCCCGAGGGACCCCTTCCATGGAGACAGTAATCATTCCATGGGGAAACAGAAAAGTACAACAGCAAGTCAGTTTGTGGCACCGAAGTGCCAAAAATGTCAAAATGACGGGTGTTCATCATGTTTCTCAATGCGATTTCTTTTTTGTACTGTCGTGGTACAGAGGTAACACTCTGTCTTACTTGCTTAGAGGTCAGGGTTCGAATAACCAATAGCAGATTTGAAATTATATATATATATATATATATATATATATATATATATATATATATATATATATATATATATATATATATATATATATATTCTGCTGCTATTTCTGAAACTCCAGACGTTCTTACAACGACAGATGCTAATATACGGAGGATCTAAAACTCTTACTTCCTTATGAAAATTTAAGGCAAAGTAATACAACTCCCCCCCCACAATCTCTCTACCCTGACCCCACCCCTCGTCTCTCTGCATAAGAATTCCTTAACATGACCTAATTGAAACATTTTCTTTTTTTGCTATATTTGAGCTCATTATCCTATAGATTAATTCTTTATTCTTACAAATCAAGTAGTATTTTAAGCCTTTCATTAATTTCCACACGCACACGCATTACTGCAGTACCAGAACAACTATAATAACGTTCAGAGATATCCATTAAGCCGCAGTTACTTTTATCAATTACCCCCCTCTCCCCCCCCAAAAAAAAAAAAGTTTTCATAAAAGGTAAATTATTTGCTTTATCTAACAGGACTTTTTATATTTATCATTTCAAGGTTTCATCGAGTTTGAAATAATAATAATAATAATAATAATAATAATAATAATAATAATAATAATAATTAATTTTTTTTTTCAAAATAACTTCCTAAAGAGAAATGTAAAGTATTTTCAAGAAATATGAAATGAAAAATAAATATATATATATATATATATATATATATATATATATATATATATATATATATATATATATATATATATATATATATATATATATATATATATATATATAACAAGCTTGCATAACCCCATAAACACCCCCTGACTATGGTTCTCTCTCTCTCTCTCTCTCTCTCTCTATATATATATATATATATATATATATATATATATATATATATATATATATATATATATATATATATATATATATATATATATATATATATATATATTATATATATATATATATATATATATATATATATATATATATATATATATATATATATATATATATATATATATATATATATATATATATATATATATATATATATATATATATATATATATATATATATATATATATATATATATATATATATAGATATATATATATATTATATATATATATATATATATATATATATATATATATATATATATATATATATATATATATAATATTATATATATATATATATATATATATATATTTATACATCACACCGTATCCCGCATAATGCAGGGTGGCGTCAACTGCAGGAAAATTCCTGCAGTCGTACATGGGAAGACAAAAAAAAAAAAAAAAAAAAAAAAAAAAAAAAAAAAAACTGGTTAAAAGGAATCCCAGACCCTAGAACCATGCGAAGAACTATTCTTCATGATCCAGCCTTGTCGCCCAATCCAATCTCGTGTTTTAAAATTTTTATACGTAATATATATATATATATATATATATATATATATATATATATATATATATATATATATATATATATATATATATATATATATATATATATATATATATATATATATATATATATATATATAAAATAAAAAATAAAAAAAAAAAAAAAAAAAAAAAAAAAAAAAAAAAAAAAAAAAATTATATATATATATATATATATAATATATATATATATATATATATATATAATATATATATATATATATATATATATATATATATATATATATATATATATTATATATAATATATATTTTTTTTTTTTTTTTTTTTTTTTTTTTTTTTTATATATTATATATATATATATATATATATATATATATATATATATATATATATATATATATATATATATATATATATTATATATATATATATATATATATATATATATATATATAATATATTTATTACTTATATGTTTAACATTCATATCTCAGTAAAAAAAAAAAAAGTTAACTAAACAAATAAGCTAAAAGCCGAACATTTAATGAAAATTAACAAGAATAAGCATTTTAGAGTTTTGTGTTGGCAGCTTTTTCCAAGGTTAAAAATTAATAAAGAAAACGAGAAAACATATTTTCGTAAATAATATAAATTATTTTCGCGCAAAAACAAAAAAAAAACTTTTGAAACTGAACACGTTATCAAAGATTTTAATCCTGATCCTTTAAATATAGATAACTATTTTTTATAGATTCATATAACTATAGATTACAGATGTTTATTTTTAATAGATTCCAATGAATAAAGATGTTTATTTTTACAGATTCCTATGACTACAGACGTTTATTTTTATAGATAAACAATATGTCAAAATGAAGCTACATGAGAAAAGACAGCAGTGACTGTTTTAAATGAAAATATTCTTTCTACTGAAAAATGAATACAACATTGAATTACAGTTTAACGGCATTTTGAACAAGTACAATCCTCTCAAAAGATTGGAATTATATATATATATATATATATATATATATATATATATATATATATATATATATATATATATATATATATATATATATATATATATATATATATATATATATATATTATACTGCCGTCCTATATACTATTTATTTTTTTTTTTTTTTTTAAAGAGAGCACGGTGCTGTGTAATTCTGAAGAACTGAGAAATTACCTCCATATATATAATGAATTAATAATAATAATAATATTTCAATGATTTTTATTATTATTATCAGAGCTATTTTTCATATTTCTTCTCTTGTAAAATCATTGCGAATTTGAATAAAATACTTTCAAATTATTTTTCTTTTTTCGTTTTTTAAATATTTTTCCTACAATTTAATTTTAACTTTAGTCGAAATCACTTCAAATTTTATCCACAAATTTTTCTAAATCCAAAGTAATTTATTTTTATTCTTTTCTCTAGATTTTTCTATTTAAAAGAAAAAGAAAAACTCAAAATTAGTTTGTCTTTAGACTTTTCGTAAAAATTTTAAAATCAATTTGTATCTTTATATTAATATTATTAATTGATAGAAAATAATCTCTAGGAAGTATAATGAATGATCTATCATTAACTGAAATATTAGAGAAAAAGATTTTAAGAAATCGCTGTCAGAGCAGCAGGATTCGGATACTGAGTCAGAGCTTTAAATTTAACTTGTCCCAGTTACTAATAAAAAAATACTTTCAAACAGAATTAATAAAATTAATATTAATCACTTGTAACCACTGACTTTACAATTACTAATAAACACAAACATTCAAATCGAAACACCTATATCCCCATAATAATAATAATAATAATAAAAATAAATAAATAATAATAATAATAATAATAATAATAATAATAATAATAAATAAATAAATCAATACTAATTAAAATTTTTAATTCACACAAAATATTTTCCTTTAAAAATGGAGGAATATAATAATAATAATAATAATAATAATAATATCTGGACTACAGTTTCAAAAATATATAGTTTTACATTTCACTTACCTTTAATAATAATAATAATAATAATAATAATAATAATGATAATAATAATAACGATAAAATATATATTTACAACTATCAATTACAAATATTACATCTTTTTTTATATAATAGTTAAAAACTTTGTGAAAAATAATTTAATATTTTACTAATATTTTGTTAAAGAGTTATTAATACAATAAAATTTTATTTCTCTTATTAATTAATACATTTATAAAAAGAGTAAGTATTATAATTTAATTTCACAATCCATTTTATTAGAATTAATAAATAAATAAATAACCATAAAATATTATAAAAATAATAATAATAATAATAATAATAATAATGATAATAATAATAATATAAAATATATTCAAGAGTAATAATTATTATAATAATAATAATAATAATAATAATAATAATAATAATAATGTTATTATGCAGGGTCCGTCTTATATTTGGTATTTAGTTGTTATTCAAAATATAAACTGGAAATGTAACTTAAATTGAAGAAAAACAATAAGAACGGGTCGGAAAATCAAATTCAATAATTTTAAAAATGGTTAAAGTACTAAAAATCCTGTTATAAAATGATATAATTAGGCCGACTACAACGAACGTGTCTACGACTTTTATCGATATATATAGGCAGAGAATGACATCACAAAAAATATCGATATTAACATATCTATATTTCACGATATTGTTGCTAGATATTTGAAATACTTAAAAAGTACATTTTAACACCTTTTTATTTACTTTTTTATTACTATTTAAATTAGATCTATTTGCGTAAATTTACCCTTTAAGTCAAGGTTAGGTTAAGTCGAACTAGTTTATTAGATTTAACAATTTATATACCTACATTGGTATCAATATATTTTCCCATTATCATCCTCCTCCCAATTTCTTACTACATAATGTCAAAGTTGTAGACAAAAACCAAGCTTTATAATATTCGAAATCTATTTTTACAACGCATTTTAGTTTAGCGAATTTGATTTTCCGACCCAATTTTTATTGTTTTTCTTCAATTTACATTTCCAGTTTATATTTTAAATAATAACTAAATAAGAGACGAATTTAGCAATAATAATAATATGAAATATATAAAAAGTAATAATAATAATAATAATAATAAAATATATTTTGGGAAGAAAACGAACCATCACTGTAAACTAAATAAGAGACTACGAAATTACTAACTCCGGAGAAGTTTCCAATAAAATCATCTCTAGGTTCCTTCCAACTACAAATAAATAAAATAAATAAAAAATAAATA
>SEYY01022277.1:20000-22500 GCA_009176605.1 Armadillidium nasatum | reverse complement strand
ATTCAAAACATTATAATACAGTATATAATAAAGTATGTAATAATAAAAATGTATAAATGAACTAAGAAAAAAATGAGTAATGTTTAAGAAGGAAAAAGGGCGATGCTTTTGAAACAAGGCATAGTTAAAAGATGAACAAGTTATGCTGAATGTAGGTGTGGAGTACAAAGGAAAGGAACAGGAAGAAAAGGTGGAAAGGGGATGGGAGAAAGTAGAGTGGGAGGGTTAGGAATTGGATTTTTTTTTATTAAGGAAAAGAAAAGGGAGAAAATGGGAGAACACCATAGAAGAATAGAATACTAATAGAATAATCAAGGTCAGTGTGAACCAGCTAAAGAAATTAGTATGCAAATTGCCAAATGTTTGTTGGTGCGAGAAATGTTCCAAAAAGATGGGGTATATTCAAATAATACTGTATAACTATTTAAAATAAACGAGAGAATGTCTTGTAGAAATTAGAAATTACGAAGGAATATCTTCAGATATTCGATAAATGTTGATGAATGAAACTTAGAAAATAAAGATTTGAGAGCAGTGATTTAACCATAAATTGATAAAGGGCATATAGAAATTAAAAACTTTTTAAAAAAATGAAAATTAATAAAATAAAAAAATAAATGTAAAAAATGTTTATTGAACGACGATATAGATTGTAGGTTTTTTATGACTTAAGTTTAAATGCCATTTACAAATAGTAGAATTTAGGAAAAATAAAATAAAATATTACACTCGAAAATATGCACGAAAATAAATCGCATCCTTTACTGACATTTTAATTTTATTTTATTAATAACTATTATATATTATTATTTAAAATAAAATCACTCCCCCCACCTTTAAAAAAGAAAGAAATCCCCCTTTTCAATCAATAAATTCACATATATGCAATTGAAATATTATTTTTCATGCTATGCTTTCCAGAGCTTTCTTTTAATAAAAACGTATTTTTTATTTTTTTATTTTTTTTTTAATTTAAAACAAACGTTAGTTAGTGCCATTGTAAAATATAAAATTTAAATATACCAATTAAATAATTTGTATTATTAAACATTTAAAACTGTCAAGATTAAATACAATTTATTTTTTTGCCTCTTCACATCAGGGTTGAGGAGATGGAGGGAAAATGTTCGAATTCCGAATCCAACTTCCAAAATTTCAAACGACCGACTCAAACTCTCAAAATTTCAAACGTACGACTCAAACTTTCAAAATTTCAAACTCCGGACACAGACTCCAACTCTTACAATTTCAAACCTACGACTTTAACTCTTAATCTTTTGAACGTTCAACTCCAACTCTCCACTTTAAAATTTTATAGGTTCGAGACTCATAATAATTCACAAACACTTTCAACTTTATTGAATTATAGTTTGGAAAATACGTTAAACTGGAAAAGGTAATCAAATCCGCATCTAAAATTAAAGGATGACTTTGTAACGGGAAAGGACAATATATTCATATTTATCACGTATATATATATATATATATATATATATATTATATATATATATATATATATATATATATATATATATATATATATATATATATATATATATATATATATATATATATATATATAAAAAGGTTGTTCAAGGTTGACCGAGACTTTCCTCTGAAAGAAGGACATACCGGCACAAAACTAGGTCAGATAAAAGTATTTTCCATAAGCATCCACGCACCTCTGCCATCGTTGTGATAAATTTCTGATGCCTTTGGCGTACAATGTGGTTGCTGTCGTAACAGTACATCATACTGTATTTGTATCGAGGCTTTCTCCCCATTCCATATGAATTTTCAGATAACCAAACATGTGGAAATTATTGGTAGATTAATCCGGACTATAAGGGCTTGCAGCAATGCCTCCTAGTGCGTATCGTACAGTGTGATTACTGTCAAGTGAGAAGTGTGGGGTTGGGTTTTGTCTTGAAGAATGACATGTCCTGAGTCCTGACAACATTCCAAGTCTTTCTCTGGAAATGGTATCTCAGATGGCTCTTTTGAGCAAATGTGGAATACTTGGCAAAAACTGCGCCCCCTTGCTTCAAAAATATTCACATAAAGGGAAAAAATGGGAGGACACACTAGAAGAATAGAATACTAATAGACTTTTATGGCACCACTCTACGCTATGTCGTTTGATCTAGGGCGTGAACTAATAAACCCTGTTTCATCACATGTTTCGATTGGAGAAATCTGTTTCCCATCAGTGTGGTATCGCCTTAGGAGCTGATTATGGAGAGTTTTATAGGGCCACTTCTGACCAACAGTCAGCTTTTGGGCACCCACCTTGAATATTCTGTATCAATATAAGTAGAAGAAAGACAATGGCGGTGGTGAATATCGAAATTACCTAAAATAATTATTTTAGAGAAAAGAAACGAGAAAATGTGTTCTATTTTGGGTTTAAGATAGTCGAAGAATTTAGAAAAGTCAGTAAAGTTACGAGATGAACAAACAGAACAAAAGGTTTTATGTTTGACTGACAAAAAAGCCAAAA
>SEYY01022277.1:0-7500 GCA_009176605.1 Armadillidium nasatum | reverse complement strand
AAGTGTCAATTTCCAACAAAAGAAAAAAGAAATTTTTTTTTAACAGTTATACTCAGATAAACGATAGAAATGGACTTTTTCACCGGGTAAAAAAGCTATATTACACTGAAAATTTCAGGAGAATAGGTTGAAAATTAAAAAAGAAATTGAAATTGGATTGTCCCTTTAAGTAATTTTCTTTTGAACCCCGGCAGGCAAACCCCGGTTTTCCCTGATTTTTACCGGGGCCGGGACCCAGGTCGTTCATATATATATATATATATATATATATATATATATATATATATATTATATATATATATATATATATATATATATATATATATATATATATATATATATATATATATATATATATATATATATATATATATATATATATATATATATATATATATATATATATTCCTAACTATTTTGGATAATGATTTTAAAATGTTCTAGAACTAAAATTTGTATAATATTTTATATTCTTTCCTAATGTTTTATTAAAAAAAAAAGTGTATATGAAACTTTCTATTTTAATGTATTTTATCATGTAATATTAAATCTTATGCAAAATAAAGTTCTTGTATAAAATATACTCATTTTTATATATATATATATATATATATATATATATATATATATATATATATATATATATATATATATATATATATATATATATATATATATATATATATATATATATATATATATATATTTTTTTTTACTTTTTAAAAGTATTTTAAAGATTAAGTAGTTGTAATAATGTTAAATATAAGTAACCAGCTTGGCAAATAAAAAGTGGAAACTCTTCTGAAAGTTTATTCAATCTCTTCTCCTTACTGAAGAGATAATTTAAGGTATTGATAAGGTGAAGAAATAGTTGCCTGCTCTTATAGCTGGGTCACCGAAGAAGACTCTCCTGGGCCTGTCGCTGCCGACCTCCTGAAGACATGGATTTTCCTACTGAAGAGGAGAAGTAGCCGCTCTCCTGGCCGAGACAGAAGAAATCGTGTATTCTCCTACTGAAGAGAAGTAGAAGCAGTGCCCCTGGCTGAAGCAAAAGTTCCTTCAGTTTCTATAACTGGAAAGACTGGGCAGTTTGGCTACACAGCAAGAGATACTCCCTCGTCTCGAATAGTCGAGTGGACTGGGCAACTCGACAACCTCGTTGTCTACCGCTTTCTATCTCTCCCTGAGATAGACCCTCTGGCTCAAAGAGAGCTGTGTGAGAGTCGGTAGCCTGACTAGGCTAAAAGACTCGGTGACCGCAGTGAGCCATATAGAGGGGCTGTGTGAGAGTCGGTAGTTCGACGCTTTTGTGTTCTACCCATACGACTCGGCAATCACAGTGAGCCGACCCAAAAGGCACGGGCGAGTCAGAAGAGAAGTGTTGGCCACCACACGCCTAAAAGCAACATCTCTCTAACTATACTCTCTTTCTAGCTTCTCTCGGCCAACAGAATATGTACTCCTAAAACGGGTCAAAAGGAGAGCGTTTTCAAAGTTACCTCCACTAATTTTCAAGTTAATCGAAATATTCGCTGAGTTAAAAATTTCAGTTTTCATTTGAGATTTTGATTTAATTAAAAAAGAGAAAAAAAAAAAAAGTTGTCTTTACAATTATGAGGGAAAATTATTTTAAAACGACATATTTTTCTGCAAGAAAAACCCTAGTTACATTTTTTTTTTCTCTCTCTCTCTCATATATATATATATATATATATATATATATATATATATATATATATATATATATATATATATATATATATATATATATATATATATATATATATATATATATATATATATATATATCCTCCCCCTACTACGAGATGCGGGTTTCCCCGAGGAATTCTACCACTCGAACGAGCCAAATCCAGTGGTCCGCAGAGAAGTGTTTATATGTTTATAAATAAAACAACACTCTCTTAAAAAACATAAACATATACAAGTGTTGTATATGTTTATATATAAAACAAATGTTTACATAAGATCTTTATTTTTTATATTTTATTTATTTATTTATTTATTTTTTTTTATTTATTTTTTTTTTTGTTTTTTTTTTGTAGTTGATAAATGGGCGTTGTAGGCAGGCAGACCGTTATTGCTGTTTTAGTTTTTCAGTGCTGGATTGTGATATTTCTAGACTACTACATGAATTTCTTCCCACTGGCCAAAGTTTATTTCCAGTCAAATTTTTCAGTGCACAGAATTTGTATAATTCTTGAAGATTCACTGTTACTGTGTGAGTGAATGTTATGTAAGCATCGTAAGTTAAACTTAAAATAGTGGGTTGCTTTTTGAGGGGAAGTCTATTGTTTATAAGATATATTTCTGGGTAAGCAAAGGAGGAAAACAAAATAAAAGGGGTTTAGAGAGAAACGATATGCCAAACGTCGTCACACAGAATTCCCCATAGTTCATAAGGGCAAAAGAACATAGATCAGTGTGAGGAAAGGACATCACCTGTAGACCTGAAGCGCCAAAAGTCATCCTGATGATCGGAAAGACAGAAGATGGTATTCCAGATGATCCTAGAAATGAAAGTTAAGGATACTTTCAAAGTATAATATAGGACAATAGCCAAACAAATCAGAATGGCTACCTTTCTTCGGGATCAGTTGAACATATATGAGGGCTCTCAACACCGTGGAAAAATATTAAGTGTCAAATCCTTGAGAGATTTTTAACAAGAGCAAGCGAATGATTGCAAGAACTCCCTCAAAACCCGAGTAGGAATGTCATTCAAGCCACTACCATTTTTAACGTTCATAGATTTTGCACCAGATCTGCCTATGCAAAATCACAGGTAAAAACATGGCACACCTGAGAAGTAGGAGAGATACCGGAATCGTCAGGGGTGGAATTAGATGAAAAATGGAGGCTAAAGAGATTGAGCCTTTTCAGAAGGAGTGTTAACTACAGACTACAGATCCATCAATGGCTCAAAACGAATAAAAGGATAAAAGGAGGATTTGCAGATGTTGTTGGATATAATTTTAGCGAGGCCAAAAATAATTTGGTGAAAGTACTTTTTTTTTTTTTTTTGTTGAATAATCAACGAAAAACCCTGAAACGATTCAGAGTCAGGGTTGGTGATTTTTTTGATTTTTTTAAAAAAAATCAAAAAAATCAAAAAATCAATGATTTTTTTTATTTTTTTGATTCTTTTGATTTTTTTTAAAAATAATAAAACTATTTTTTTTTATTTGTTTTATTTTTGTCATATTTTTGATTACATATATATATATATATATATATATATATATATATATATATATATATATATATATATATATATATATATATATATATATATATATATATATATATATATATATATATATATATATATATATATATATATATATATATATATTGTAAGTTATGTATTTAATTTATGGATTAATGATTATGCATCAAAAGTGCTTAAATTTTCTTTCTTTTATAATTTATAAAGAGGAATATTGTTTTCTTACAATGTTGTATAAAAATTTAAATGGTTGAAAATTAAAAGGAATTGTCTTTTCTGTTTTCTCTTTTGTCTATAACCTCAAATTGCATTAGATTAAAGCTCAATAAAATTTTGTTGAAGATTTGATTGAATATATATTAGGAATTCTAAACTCTAACAGTTCTATATTGGATAAATTATATTAATGAAGATCAGATTCTTGTATTACCCTATATGAAATCTTGAACCAAATATTAAGGAAGTTATATTTCTAATATATAAACTACTTTAAAGTTTTTTAACACAGTAAGAAGGAACTAATATATCTGTTATATCATTATGTATCAAAAAATATGACAAAATAAAACAAATAAAAAAAAAACAGTTATTATATTTTAAAAAATCAAAAAAATCAAAAAAATCATGATTTTTTCATAAAAAAATCAATAGATTTAATCAACTGATTAAATCAATTTGATTTAATCAATGCCAACCCTGTTCAGAGTAGAATGAAAATTGGTAAGAGTGAGTTATTCCACGCCCGATATGCAAAATCCCTTCGGAATGGCACAAGAGCAGGAGCCATCAACCAATGGATTTGGGGGAGAAAAATATTTTGTTGCAGATGGAATTAACCTGCTCATCCCATCTGAAATGATGGCTCCCACTTTTTTCAGCGATCCTGAAGTATCATCAGTATCAAAGTATTAATTCCATGAATAATTAGTGTAGAAGCGACTCAACTCTACCCACTACCCCAATTAAAGTGTCAGAAAGTATGTTTAAAAGAGGGCAGAATTTCTGGCGGAGAAGGTGCAATACCAAAAAGCTACAAGATTGGGGATAGTTAACGATAAGGATGATGATTTGGCGTAATTAAAATAAGTAGTGGTGAAGCACGTCATGGGTGGTTAAGAATTGGTTAAGACAATCTGGGAAATGTAGAGGTTCCTTAAGTAACTGTTCCAGATAGATAAGAACACTGAAGATTTAGTCTTCTCCCCACCTGTTTCAGTAAGAGATGAGCCCCAACTCCTCAGTGTGATGTAAGTTGAAATCTCCTAAAAAGAGGTCCTCAACATTCGGATTTTTCATAATCAAAATATTAAATTATTCGTAAATTATTGAAAATTTCCCCCCCCCCTCCCAGTTATCACCACAGCATATGGACAAAAACCTACATGTGTGTAAAATAATCAAATGATAAAAATAAAACAAAAACCTATACAATGCCCACCTATCACAAATTTCGCCACTGAGCAGAGAGATCTTTAAAGTGAGGGAGATAAAATTTGGCAGGAAACACTGAAGACAAAAGACAATTCCAAAAAACAGAGGTGGCTGGAAAGAGAGCACCACAGGGGACAATTCTGGAGTTTCCAATGTCTATGCAATATTCAATTGCAGACACTGCATCCCCTTTTGCAACGAGAGTTATAAAAGTGTTGGCATACGAGTGGCCAAAAGGTCAAGTGAATTGAAAGGCACAGAACAGTTTACGAGCCTACTGACCTTTGATTCTACCCTATCCAGAAGATTGGTGAAACCAAAGCCCCCACCTCCACCCTTCCCCAAATCTGGAAGCAGTATTCCATACAAGGGCAGAGGAGACCTTTGAATAGTTCCAATAGCTTATAAAAGGGGGAGGGTGGAAATTCCTCAATTTAAACTAACCCCAGCTTCTTTGAGGCCACCCTTGCAACAGTTGTGATTTGAGGTTTCCATAACATATTAATATTGGTATCGGTACTTGGCAAAAAATAACAATTACTGTCAACTTTAAAATTTACGTTTTAATCAAAACCTCGATTCTATCAGTCTTTGGTGAGCATGAGACAACATTAAAATATAAGTTTATGCATGTTAATATTTAGTTTTGAGTTTAAATAAAATTACCATAATTAAAAAATTTGAATATATATATATATATATATATATATATATATATATATATATATATATATATATATATATATATATATATATATATATATTGTTAAGGTGAGAGTACGGTTACTGATGATGACTCACCCTACCAATACTAAGATAAGATCAACCAACTTACAGTTCATCCAAAGCACTCCCGCCAACAACTCAATGAAATTCTGTATAACAACGAATAACGCAGACACTCAGGTCCGGTTTACAGGATTCCCCTGCTAAACTTCTTCGTCTTTATCTATGGCCCAGACGAATTAAATGAAGAGGTGCCAAGTACGTATGTCAAACCAACAATGAATAACCTCTCGTGACTCCAAAAGATATAGTAAATTATATAGCAATATAATAAACTAACTACAGGAAAACACAGGACACGATCTACGAATAAGAATGCACCCTGAAGAATATATACAAATTTAATTAACGAATATACAATTCCGGATTCAACACATTCCAACTATATAACCTGCCAGCTATACCCGTCGGCACGGCTGTCAGGGCATATACCAAATGTGTGTAAATACCAGATTATTTGACTGACACCGGGATGTTGATGTAGATTATGATGTTGACTAATGAATATGAATCAACACAAGAATATTTCAAAACTTTAGCGAACCAAGATTGGTAACTAAAGGGGTAAATATATATAAAATTATAAATAATTTTATATACTCGGTGTCTCACACTTATAATATATGGGTGAATATATGCATACAAATATATAATGAAATAATGATTTAAATTATAGTTGCTCGATTATAATTAGGTTACAAAATAAGATGATAATTTTAGGACTGATTAGATATACAGATATAAATAAATGTATATTTAATCAGTAAATACTGGCACGATTAAGCAATACAAATAATACTTGTAATTATTTAAGAATAACTTAACTTGGCAAGATTATCTAGAGGAAACTGCTCACAGCTTGCTCAACTATCCAATTACAGAATATATTTGAGTCAGTGTTTGCTTCCTATATAGTAATACCCCGTCAAGGCATATTGTGATTATCTATGGTCTAAAGCCTGTATATATGGACTGACTATGGATTGAATACAGCACTGAAACTGATCCTGGTGCTGGAAACGGATACAGAATGGATTCTGATCCGAGCACTGGAAACTAGCCAAGCACTGGAAAGTGATCCAAGTACTGGTATGGAATCTGAACACTGCAAAGTGATCCAAGCACTGGAATGTGATCCGAGCACTGGAATGTGATCCGAGCACTGGAATCTGAAGGATAAATCGTATCAGATTATCTATTCCTAACAATTGATTAACTAACTGAATTTAATAATAAAGCCTATAGAACTTACCCTAGCCAGGAATGTTTCGTACTTGAGAATATATCACCAGAGATTAATTTGAAACAGACTATATGTTCGTACTTGTTCCGTACTTGAGAATATATTACCAGAGATTATTTTGAAACAGACTATATAATATATCAGTTTTGTATCAGACAAAGTATATAACAATCTAACTACTGCTTCGTTTAATTGAGAGTTTTAACAAAGTAAATACTGCCTGTAAAATAGAGAAACAGATTTATTACCAATCACACACACAAGTATATCATAAATGAACAATAAATAATATTATCCTCCTAATAATATAACATAAGGAGTACTTTGGCAGTGCATAGGTTATTACCTACTGCAGGGTGAAAGTTACGGGTGAAACCACATGAACATATAATGATGCTCATGCGAATTATTACATTACCCACCACCAAAGAAAAGCTCCTTTTCTTTCACCAACCACACATACTACAGACATACATATGGAAGAAAAGAAAGAAACCTACACCTAAGACAGGCGAGCGATAATACATTTCAATGCAACAAAATGACGAACCTGAGCAGCCGCGAGCAACCTCCTCCAACCAATCAAGTCAAAGGGAAAATAACATATAAATATATATGTAATGAAAAAAAAAAAATCAATCAAAACAATTACATAAATCATTTTAAAGAAAAAAAAAAATAAAAAAAAAAAAAAAAAAAAAAAAAAAAAAAAAAAAAAAAAAAAAATTCCTTTTTTTTTTTTTTTTTTTTTTTTTTTTTTTTTTTTTTTTTTTTTTTTTTTTTTTTTTATTAA
>SEYY01022276.1:0-38184 GCA_009176605.1 Armadillidium nasatum | reverse complement strand
TTGGAGGAGTTGAAGAGACGGCAAATGGAAGCTCAAGAGGAGATATTTAGACTGATCGATAATGATTATTCGACCTTCTTGTCTGACTCATTTAGAGTTTTACAAGAATCATTTGACGTAACGATAGGAACAAATGTAAATTCTCGGATTAAATCCGTACAGAATAAGTCAATCGAAGTATCTACTATAAACGACATTAACATCTCAAGAGATACCCAAACAGATCTAACGGTACCTCCGGAAGAAGAGGAGGAAGAAGATCTGTTCAACTCAACGATAAATGAATCCTTTGAAGGATTTTGTCCGTTAGATTATTCGGTAGATCAGGATTCATTTGAAGGATTTGTGCCTAAGGCTCTTTCCCCTATAATGGAAGAACCTGATAGTTATTATCAACTGAATTTCAGCGATGAATTCAATGATAAAACGGCCGATTCTTTTGAAGGATTTGATCCGAAGGGGTTTTATATTGAGGAAAACTATATGGAACTACAAGGACATATAGAAGCATCGCCAGTGGAGCAAGAACCTCAGATGAACATCACTTGCTTAATGGAGATGGATTCAGGAAAACAAGAGCCTTCTCCAAGACGACTGCAATCCCATGGAGACGCCCCACAACATGACTACATCATGGAACGACCACTCGAGTATCGACGACGTTACGCAAGTTAAGTTTGCGGGAAATGATATAAGTAGTGAAGTGAAATAAAAGTGATGTGATGTGTCATTCGAAAATAAAATAAATATATAAAATAATCAATAAAATCAAACAAATAAATAAAACGCATGCTCAAACAATTATAAATGCATGCTCAACTTATAATTAAATGCATGTACAAATTAAAAATTTACATTTCAATGCATGAAAACAAATTAGTATTTTTGAAAAATAGCATTTATATAATTTGAAAGTACTATTAATTATTATTAGTTAATAATATTTGCCTCATTCTAATGCGATTATTTGAATCCTTCTACTATAATTTACTATTTAATATAAACTATTGTTAGAATTAGTTCTAATTAATATTGTAGTATTGAAATTGTAGTATTATTGAGTTAATTAATATAAAAATAATAGTAGTAGAATAATAAATAACATAAGATTTTTCTTTAAAAACACTTTAAAATACTTTGAAAATACTTTTCATTCATTTTTGAAATGAAATTTTGAAT
Source organism: Armadillidium nasatum (assembly GCA_009176605.1). NCBI lineage: Eukaryota > Metazoa > Arthropoda > Malacostraca > Isopoda > Armadillidiidae > Armadillidium > Armadillidium nasatum. The sequence continues at coordinate 37,005 of SEYY01022276.1, read as the reverse complement.
CTTGTTCAATTTATTTAAGTATTTAAGTAAATATTTGTAAATTTATTCAATTATTGATAAAACTTTATTCAATTTTTCAATTATTAATAAACTTTTGTCAATAATTCAATTTGATAATTTTCATATAAATTTCATTAATTGTAAATTGTTAGGTAATATGTTTTTGTAAATAACTATACCTTGGTATTTTTCTTTTCAGCATGGCCGGAACGAAAAACATTTTGGTTTTGGGAACCTCAGAGGTTGGAATGTTGGAAAGTGTAAAGGAGCAAATGCGACAGATGTACAATATCAATTTGTTCACTTCGTGCCATCCTGGTGCGACATTGTTAGATATATGGAAATACCTCACTAATTTTCTGAAATCCAATGGACCGTTAGATCAGATCTATATATTCGCTCTAACGTGTTCCATTTGGAAGAAAATGCCTCTAACGACTGAGGACAACGCCATAAAGGTCATTACCTGGAATCCCGTATGCAATTTGTCCTATGTCCCCGTTCAGATGGACGCTATATCCAGAATAGCCGCTCGTCGTAACCCAGGAGTGAAGGTATATCTTGTCATTCCTACAATGAAGGATATAGCCACCTTCAATGAATCTTTTCTACGCCGTAAAGGTAGGAGTGACCTCATACCTTTACTAGAACAACAACCTCAATTTCAACGATCTTTTCTCAACATAAAGGCTCGAGAAATGTATGGGAAGACAGTGGATTTACAAAATAACAACGACTTGGTTTAAAATGCAGGTCTTTTCAATGAAAACGGTATTTGATCGTTATTATAATAACAAAAACCAACCTAATCCACATCATAAATTCTGGATGGGAGCATCGGATAGGTTGGGTGCTTTGGACCTGTGTTATGATGGTCTTCATTACACAGAAACTACCTTCGTCGAAATGTTCGCCATCTTGAGTCTGTCAAATTTTCAACGAAGGATGCAAGATCCCAGACCAGATATAACCACCACCGCCCCAACAACCCCTACTACAACCTCAGTGGTTGTTGAAGAAATAGAGGCTGTCCCTGGACCGTCAGGAATCCAGGGCCGACTTGAATATCGTCCCAATCAACCAAGGACAGTACCTTCCCAAAAGAGACGAACACCCGGTAAATCAACGACGAGAGTTTTCTACTCCCGGTCGTTTAGGGATTCCATGGGCCTTAATGATCAACCTTCAACTTCCTCTAAATCATCACGATTACAGGACAGAGTTAAAACCTCTAAAAAGAGGAGTTCGGTTAAAGATTGTCCGTTATCAGCTTCCAGAACCAAGAAGAGTCGGGTAACGACTCCAACAACATCAACTACCTCTGCGTCAAAATCCAAACCTAAAGGATTAAAAAAATTTAATAAACGTAGACAAGCTCCACAACAAAACACTGTAAGTGAAGAACCTCCAAAGATACCGAACGTTAATCAACCTCAACCTTCCACTTCTTCTACGGTATCGTCAGAATTAACTACCTTCACTACAGTTCAAGTAACAAAGATTTGGAAGTTTGCAAAAGAAAGGAATGTCTCCAAGGAGATTATTCTGAAAGAAATTAACCGTGTTTTTGAACAGGTTACCGATATGGATCGTCACGATTAGGTTTATTTTATTCTTATATTCTTTTATTCTTTTATAGTTAGAGAGGTGAGGCATTTTGGAACTGTTTATCAATTCCTACTTTCTATGATGTATTTGGTTTTCTTCTGGTACAACTTCTCTTGAACACTCCTACTTGCCTTCCTTGTTTTAAGGAAAGTTGGTCAGTCTTCATTACCGAGACCAACTTTGGTAAGGGGGTGTGAGCATACGTGCTCAAGTTCTATTAATGGTTATTATTTACAGATAGGTTGTCCGTTTAGACGATGACCAAGAGGGAAGTATAGGGGTTTTGCAAGAATGAAGTATTCTATGCTGGAATTATCACAGATAGGCCCTATACTCTTTTTCTATATTGAAGAATAGTAGTATCTAATTCTTTTTATCTTTTGTAGGTTGAATAAAATTATTTAACAAATTTAAGTATAAAATAATCCAATAAACTCTTTTCAAAATTTTCTCAAATAAAACTTTAAAAAGACATTCATAAGAGAAATAAAAAGACTTTCAAATAGTGAGTTATTCGACGACAACAATTGAAGGATACCACTCTTCGTTACTCTTCGTTAGCTCACGTAGGTCCTTCTAAAAAATTTTGTTTCCTTATTATTGTTTTCAACTATTTAAGAGTATTTTTCAACTATAACAAAATAAATGATTTAACGCCAAATGAAAAATTTAAATTCTTTTTATTTGTAGTCCCGAGTTAGGGAACTACATCGTCAGCTTTTCGTTGAATATCTTCAGTTCCATCCTACTCTGAAAGTTCTTTTTCCTCAATTAAACTTTATGAATTGATAAGGGGAATTTATTTAAGAAATCAACGTATTCCCTTCGGTTCCAAAATAAAACCCTAATTTGCCCTGTGTTCCCATTCCTGTTCCCAGTTCTGGCCTGTTGTTTTTTAAACAATACCAATGGTCAAATTCTATGAATAAAATATCCTCAAATTTTTCTTCCAGTTTTCATTTTCCCATCCAAGAAACAAATTTTTATTGTACTGTTTGTCGCATTTGCTCCTTTATGTGATTCCCTTTGTCCTGACAAAGAACCTGAGGACTTCGGTTCGTGACGTCTGATAGCAGTATCAACTTAACTCATCAACGTCGTCCTTATGAAAAGGAGAAGTGGACGACACAGCTCAAACAGAACCATCGGCACTCGAATCAACGCAACCTTGTGAGTGTAACCGGTATCGTATATAATATTTTGCTTCTCTTAGATAGGTTATAGCTAATAATATATATATATATATATATATATATATATATATATATATATATATATATATATATATATATATATATATATATATATATATTGAAGAGAAATTTCATTTTTATGTTCTCCTCCCCAGGGAATAAAAATAATAGCAGGAGAAATTTGAACCATTGAGCTTAAGTTATTATATATATTTATAAAGAGTAAGAAATAAAACTATATTGGTTGGAAAATGGAAAGAGTTACCAAAATTTAATAAACTCCAGGAATATCCAAAGGATTAGTATGAAACATTGTAAGTTCATTTTTGGAATAGGATTTTTTTTAAAGAAATAGAATAGATAACATGTGAAAATACAAATATAGTTGATTAGAGTTGCCTTTATTAACGTAAATGAATTAGAAATTATAATATAATATATATTCTATATAATGTAGTGGTATAAAATTTTAAGAAAAAAAAATCATTAAGTTCACAAATAATTATTTACTAGGACACTAAAAATAACGTTGCTTACAAGAAGAATTTATGGCATTTAATTAGTTAAGGAAAAAAATTTTGAACAAAAGTAATTTTTTTTTTCCTTTATTTTTTTAAAAGGGAACAAAGAGTTGGATTCAATTTGGATTGAAGTGCCTGATCGAGACGTAAAAGAACACCAAAGATTGCACCAAAGATTGCACCAAAGATTGATTGATGTCCCAATTTTGATAGAAATTTATACCGGCAATAACATTAACCTAGAAGGTTCTTAAAGATAAAGTTTAATCCTACTCTTGAAGAGAATCATTTTTCCCTGAAGGATGGTCATCTCTAAGGTATTAAAAAGATCTTAAGTTGTTGTAACAAAAATATCTATATATAATTATTTAAATTGGTTGATGAGAGACGGGAATTATTAATTATCCCCATTATATCAATTGAAGGGATTGTTGTTAATAAGGTCACTGCTTTTGACATAAACAAAAACTTTATTATCATTTTCGTGTTGAACAACACAAAAATTGTTATTAAGTGTATATTGGATTAGTGCACTAAAATTTCAGATACTATTATTATTTATTTAAATACTCATATTTTTTTATTATTTATATTATTTTAATTATTTATATTATTATTATTATTTATTTTATTTCTTATCATTTATTTTATTTGTTATTATTTATATTGTAAGAGAAATTTACTTGCATTAGAAGCACCAGCAGTGGTAAGTTCCGCCTTCCTGGCCGACTCCAGCGCTTTCAAGGCGACTCTGCGCGGCCTATATAGAACCCAGAGACAACCCTTGGATTAGTATATATAAATGATGATTCTTCCAATTCCCTATCTTCGAGGACAACAAGATCCGTCACTGGGTGCAAAAATTTATATTAATTACAAAGAAATTCTTCCAAGATTGGGGAAAAGCATGGAATATATTACTCACCAAACTCCGGATAACCTGATGCAATGTCCAAAAACACAAACCCAACTCTGAACTTAAAGTATGCAATAAAAATATAGAAACGATTATATGCCAAATAAGACAAATGTTTAAAATTATGATTTATTTACAACTAATCTTTAAATAGTAAACCCTTCACCTAAAATGCAAATATAGAGGCCTCTACTAACTTTGTAAACAACTCCCCAGATACATATATATATATATATATATATATTAATTCTTATTTATATAAATAATATAATTTGATGAATAAAAGATAACTAAATGAATTCAATAAAAGAAATATATATATAAATGATAAGAATGAAATAAATAATAAGCAATATAAATAATAAGAAATAAAGATTAAGTAAAGCAATAAAGTATTGGACTTTTCGGTGTACCACTCATATAACACTTGATGACCTTTGTGTCATTCAACATCAATAATGATAGTAAAATTTGTTTATTTACGTCAACAACAGTGATCTTATTAACCAAACTTCTTTCAATTAATATAATGGGGGTCAATTAAGAAATTTCCCACTTTCGGCAACTAATTTTTAAATAATTATATAGAGTTATTATTTAACAACAAACTTAAGATCTTTTTAATACCTTAGAGATGGACATCCTTTGAGGACAAATTATTCTCTTCGAGAGTAGTATTATACTTATTATCTTTAGGAACCTTCGAGGTCAATGCTATCAACGATACAGATCACCATCAAATTTGAAACGTTGTCACTCTTCGGTATTCCTTACTTCTGAAACAAGCACTGCAATCCAGATTGAATCCCACTCCAGGTTTTTTTTTTTTGTAGTCCACGACTTATTCCAAAACTTGTTCCAAAACTTGTTCCTTTAAAATAAAGCAACAAGAACATTACCTTTTCCCATTTATTTATTTCCTTAAATTCTTTAAACACATTCTCTTTTTTCTTAATAAGTTAATAAACTTTAATTTATTAAAAGTTACTTATTTTACAAATTTAATATATTTAGTGCAATTTATTTTAATGAACTTATACTTTACATTTAATGCAATTCCTTTTAATGAGTTTATTCATTGTTCCTTCATTTTATCTAATTATTGTTTAAATTTTTGTTTTAATAATGTTCTCCCTAAAATTTTTGTTATACCACAACAAAACTTATTCATTTTTCTACTTACCCATAAATATGGGAGACCAATTTTAAGTTTCCTTTATACGATCCTTTTGAATTATCAGATGATGTCAATTTTCTATATATTTGATCTTTCTTTATTCACTCTTATTTTAATCTTTTTCCAACTTCTTTCTAGACTTTGTGACTGTATATAATATATTTCTTTGTTTTTCAAATTCAGATTTTACCAATTTATTTATACCTGTTATTTTATCATGGGAAAAAAAACAATGAAATTTCCTTTCATTCCTCCCCACCCGTCGAAAAAGTCTTTTCGACGCTCGATATTTCACTTTCCTCTAAAGTGGGGATAACTCAAACATTCCTTTTTTTTCTTTTATCGTCTATTTAATATGAATATCCTCTGGCTTAACCTAAATTCTTCACAATACTTCAAAATTATACTTTCTGATTTCATTTAATTCAATTTATTCTATACAAGTCATTCAATCACACCTTCCTAACAACATTCATACCCTTTAATTAACTGAATTTGAATAATATTTATTTATCGTTACTTATATCTTAGATATATAGATATATATACATATAGAATTGATATTTAAATTATTTCTATTCTTAATTATACATATATATATTTTATATTCCTACAAGAATCAATTCCTCTTCTTCCTTTCCAACAAATATCGGTGTACCTGAGGTAATTCCAAACATGCAACTCTTGAACGGGTGCATGGTCTATCAACTTGATATAGTTGCTCTGGTATAGGAGTTCGTGGTTTGTTTACTTTGTCAAATCCTAGAAATGAAAATTCATCAATTTGGGAATATTCCCCATCTTCTTCTTCTAGTACTTCTTCTCCAATATTCTCTTCTAACATTATAGGTGTGGAAAATTGGTTCTTCCTTAAGTTATTTAAGTCACAAGATATTATGTTTGGTTCTGGTATTGGAGAAGGCAAGATCATCTTCTTTCTGCCTCCTCTAAGAGGTCTGACGTATCCCATTGTAAAAATGAGTTTACTTCATTCGCTTCGTCAGTTATTATTTCTTCATGAGTAGCATCCTTCTCATTAGGACCAGTCATTACTTTAGAGATTGAATGAGTTTCTGTGACCAACGCTGCATGCTGTTGGGCAATGATAATTAATGTCTTTAATTTATTTCAATTTTTTCTGATCCACCACAAATTCCTCAAAGAATGATACTTCATCTTCCTCTTCCATTTCTGGTACATCTACTTCAGCTTCTTCATTAAATTGTTCCTCTAATGGTTCTTCTTCCATTTCCACAGGATGTATATATATATCATCCTCTCCTTCAAGGATATACTTTTGGAATACTGGGTTATTCCTGATATTCCGGAGGAATCTTCCATTTTCTCAGCTGTTTATGGTGAACCCGCCATTTCCGTCCATCCTTCTCTGACTCATTTATATAAGTAACTCCATTAGATTGAACCTGCATTACTTTATATGGCCCATAATACCTTGGCCAAAATTTGTTTGAGGTGAGATCACCTGGTAAATGTACTTTTAATCCTACCAATTGGTCTATATCATATGAGTCGAATTGATGATGGCCTTCTTCCCAACACTCATCTACTCTAGGTAATGGTAATCCAGTACTCAAAGTATGGGCCCGTTTTAAGATGTTTTCACAGGGTGTCATTTGTGTCTCAGAATGTACTGTATGATTATAGATTAGGACTACCTGAGAAAGATCTTCATCCCAATAATTTGGTCGGGTAACTGACATTCTTAAGTACTGACTCAGAGTCCTATTAACTCGTTCCACAGCCCCATTTGAAGCGGGTATGTAAGGTGTAGTTAATACAGGTTTGATGCCTTGATTTCTGAGGAATTCCTTGAACTCAGGTCCAATAAATTCTCGTCCATTATCGGTTAGTAAACGTTCGGGAAGTCTAGGTAGGAATGGTAAGATTTGATGTTTTACCACGTCTGTTACTGTGGCACTCTGTTTATTCCTTAAAAGCACTGCCGAAACCCACTTCGTAAAGTGATCCACCATTACCAGAGCATAATGGTTACCTCGTGCGGTCTTGGGAAATTGGATTAAATCCATTGCCACCAATTCAAATGGTCTGGATGTTGCAATCTTCAAGATAGGTGGGGCAAAAATGATATTTGAGATTTTATATGCTTGGCACTTATAGCATGAAGATGTAATGTCAGCACAGATGTTATTAATCTTAGGATGCCAAATTCTCTGAATAAAGAATATAATTTTTGTTTTCCCACATGGGCAAAGCTCCAGTGTGCCTTTATAGCTATTGTTTTAAGGTACTCTTCTGGTACAAATAATGAAAATTCCCCAGTGACCCTTTCTTTATATAAGTGATTATCTCTTAAATAAATATATTTATGGGATCTGGTGAAAGGTTTCAACACTCCAACAAATGGTAGATTTCGCAGTATAGCTCTTTTTAACCTAGTTAAAATTGGATCTTGTTCCTGAATAAGACATTTCTTCACTGTCAATGCCCAAAGGATCTATTATATCCTCTTCGTTAAGCAAAATCTGATGTACTCTAGCAATTAGAACTTCCTCCCCACCAGTCGGTTGAACCTCCTCCTGATGTGTTTGTTCTTCCTCCAAGGATTCATCTAAGAGCTCAAACTCCTGAAATTCGGACGGAACTACTATGTTTGCCTGGATCTCTGTCTCTTTATGTATGGCATTCTTTACCAGTAAATTGTAATGGACTCCTCCCAAGCACAGCAGATGACAAATGCTATGCTCAGAAGGGTTCCCAAACTGCAAAGGTTTGGCATTTCCATAATATACCCATACTTGAACCTTTTTGATGCTCGCGGATGCTGAAATCGCTTGCGAGAGGGGTAATTGACCCACATGTTTCATGAGTTGCAATGCTTTTGTGATGTACTGTGAACTCTTCCCAGTTTGCAGTCCGTATTTTGGCCTATTATTTAGCAATTCCAGGGTTACTTCTGCTCTTAACGTCGGATGTTGATCTCCAGACCCATAAAGCCATGTGGAAAATGCTTGAAACAGAGAGTCACCTCCTCCCGGCATCTTCATTTCTGCGAATCCTTTAAGGATCTCATTGATTATTGGGGATTCTGAGTCTTCCAAAACTGTTCCTACTGGTGCTCTTGATAACACATCAGCTACTACGTTATGCTTTCCAGGTATATACCGCAACTCGTAATCGATACGTTGATTTCTTCCAATGTACGAGCCATTCTAGAATTCACCAAGGGCATATTATGCAAAAATAGTAAAGGTTTATGATCAGTGTGAATGATTACACGTATACCACATAAGAATGGCTTTAAAGATTTGACTGCCCATCTGATGGCTGCAATTTCCTTCTCGGTAGTGCTATAGCGTGTTTCCGCTTTTGAGAACGTTGTAGAAATGAAAGCAATGGGCAATTCTTTTCCCTCCTGGTCTTGAGCCAGACACGCGCCCGCTCCCATATCTGAAGCGTTGACATACAATTTAAGAGGTTGAGCCTTTTCTGATCGGTCGGGGTATGTCAAAACTGGTGGTTGGACTAACGCTTCCTTTAATTCCTCAAAGGCTTTTTGACACCTTTCGGTCCACTTCAAAGTCTTGTGTTCCAGCAACTCAAACAAAGGTTTTGCTATCTCAGAACAATGTGGGATGTGTCGGCGATAAAAATTTACCATGCCCAAAAACTGTCGTAATTGCCGGATTGTTCTGGGGACCGGGAAATTCATAATTCCTTTTAAGCTGGTATCCAAAGGAACCATTCCCTGCTCCGAAACTTTATGTCCCAGATACTGGACTTCCTTTCGCAATAAGAAAGTCTTTGACGGCTTGATCTTAAAACCCGTCGCTTTGAAAGCTTCCAAAACCTTTTTCAGTATCTCCAGATGTTTCTCGAATGTTTCGCTGATAATGAGTCACATCGTCTAAATAAACCATACACTCATTCCAGGGTATATGAGCTAGGGCGAATCTCATGCCTCTCTGAAAAGTTGCTGGTCTGTTCTTGACACCGAACGGCATTCGCAGGAACTCCCAATGGGATAATAGGGTCGTAAAGGCGGTCTTTTCAATGCTTTCCTCTTCCATTTCTACCTGATAATATACTTTCACTAAGTCGATGGTGCTAAAAAACTTCATCCCCTGCAAACTAAAGAGCATGTCTACTAAATTTGGGATAGGAAAACTATCTCCCTTGGTTATTTTATTGAGCTCGCGATAATCGATCCATAGCCGAATAGTTCCATCCTTCTTACGAATTGGTACGACTGGTGCGGAGTATGGGGATTTGCTTCTCCGAATGATCCCTTCTTCCATTTTTCTACAATTTTCTTCTATTTTCCTCAGTATAGGCCCTTGAAGGCGTCTAACTGGGACTTGTACAGGTTCGTCCGTTAAGGTTTCAATTGTATGTTTAATAACACTAGTACACCCAACATCCGAGTCTCTGGTGCTCAAGACTGTCGGAAATTGTGTCAACAATTTTTTAAGTTGTTCTTGCTGATCAAGTGATAAATTAATGTCCTCAAATTTGAACTCCTGCGTCAATCGATCCGGGGTCCATCCCCTATTTTCCTCTTTCTCTACCTCCTGGATTTCTACCAATCCAACTAAAGGATCCGCATTCTCCACAAATACCATCTCTCCGATCATAAAACCCTTTCTCAATTTCTTTGGTCTTTCGTTCTCATTTCTGATCATTATAACAGCTCTATTCTGATGGAATTTAATTAAAGCGGGGTCTATGGTTACTTTCTTTGGTAATCCCGGAACTGAATCTACCAAAACCACTCTATCACCGTGCACACCCTTTTCGATTTCTATTTCAACTGTTTTATACTCTCGCGGATTAATCACAACATTTTCTGTCATTATGCAAGACACTCGAGATGTTGGATAAGTTTGATCCTTTCGAAGGTCCATTGCTATAGTTTGAACTTTATTTCCTCTTCGGACAACTAACTCTTTTGAATAGGGATCTGGTAACAGATGTTCTTTCTTTAAGACGTCGTACCCTATCACAAGATCATATTCGGTTATTTCGTCTGGAATGATGACAAACCGATTCGGTCTCAATGCATATGTGTCAGATAACCTTAAAGATATTATGACTTCTCCGATCACAGGGAACTTACTCTTTCCAATACCTTCCACACTCCGATATGCGGTACTCATCAATGGATATTTACTGGAGTCCAGAGTATGAAAACAATTAGCAGATATCAAGCTCACTTCAGCCCCTGTGTCGATAAATGCGGTGTATTCGCCTATTTGAGGCTGATCAGTGATACCGACTTTCAATATTAATATTTCTTCTGGGGCTCGAATCTCCCTAAAGGTGATAACTTCTTCTGGAGCCTCTGCTTCTTCCGGTTCAACATGGTGTTGCTCCCCTTCTTCCAAACGAGGTTGTTCTTCTACTATTGTCTTAATATACTGATCTGTTCTTACCGTCCTACGGTGTTCTCTTTGTTCGAGAGGGGGCTCATCCCTTTTACATGGTTCACCATTATGGAACATAAAAACATTATGATTAGGGTGGTCTCCCTCAATCGGCGCACTCCGGTAAGTGTTTTGGTACTCACACTCAATGTCCTCTCTCTCTCGGTCTTCCTGCAATTCTTCATAATCGATTTCCTCATGTACTCCTTCTAATTCTCCTTCCAGATTCTGTGGCCTCGAGTTCTCCAACAGGAAGGCTTCTCTGTTGGAGCTTAACAGTTTCCCTGGCTTCTGTTACAATCCTTCCCAGGATGATCTCCTCCACACAATGGACATTTCAATTGATCATTATTTTTAATTGGGCAGCTTCCCACTAAGATGGCCAACTTCCTTACAATGCAGGCACCTATTCTGAGCCAGGTAACAATCATCATACTGGTGACCTCGCTTGCCACAATACCTACATAATGGTCTTGCCCGACACTGACTCATTAAATGACCAGGTTTCTTGCAATGAGCGCAAGATTGTCTTTGATTGTTTGAAAAGTTCTATTCGCTTGTCCGCGGAACCAAGTTGATGGTCCCCTTGATCTTCCTCTATACGGACGCTGATTAATAAACTGCTGGGGTGGTGTTTCTCTTTGAGAGGACAAAAGGGGTTGTTGTTCAGCTATAGGTGTCATGCTAGTCCTCACTTTTGCTGAACATCCTTCCAACCTGCCCACGGATTGTTGGCAACAACAGATCTGAGGGGTCATTTCAGCAGTTAACGAAGAAACTTGGGATGAAGATCTCTCTCGGGTAGTCCTAATCTATAATCATACAATACATTCCGAAACACAAATGACACCATGTGAAAATATCTTAAAACGAGCCCATACTCTGAGTATTGGATTACCATTACCCAGAGTAGATGATTGTTGGGAATAGTGGCATCATCACTTTGAATCATATGAAATAGACCAATTAGTAGGGTTAAAAGTACACTTACTAGGTGACCTCACCTCAAATAAATTTTGACACAGGAATTATGGGCCATATAAAGTGATACAAGTTCAATCAAATGGAGTTACATATGTAATTGAATCAGAGAAGGATGTGCAAAAATGTAAGGTCCATCATAAACAACTGAGGAAGTGGAAGATTCCTCCGGAATATCTAAAGAATAGCCCAGCATTCAAAAAGTATATCCTTGAAGGAGAGGATGATATACATCCTGTGGAAATGGAAGAACCATTCGAGGAACAATTAAATGAAGTTGAAGGGGATTTACCAGAAATGGAAGAGGAAGATGAAGAATCATTCTTTGAGGGATTTATAGTAGATCAAGAAAAATTAAAGCAGATGAAAGACAAATTAGTCATCATTGCCCAACAGCATGCAGCATTGGTCACAGAAATCCATTCAACCTCCAAGATAATGCATAGTCCTAATGAAAAGGATACTACTCACGAAGAAGTGATAACTGATGAAGAAAGGGAAGTAAACTCATTTTTGCAATGGGATACTTCAGACTTATTGGAGGAGGCGGAAAGAAGATGGGAATTGACGGAAGCAATGATCTTACCTTCCCCCATAGTTGAACCGAATATTATAGAGCATTGATAAGGAGAGGACTGATTGCAGCAGGATTGAGAAGAGAAGACCCGATTGAGTCTTAGCCTCCTTTCTTGCTGGTGTATCTTTATTTAAATTTATTTTTTTTCATGTTCAGTTAATATTTTTGTTATATAACACAGACTACTAACTTGTGTTTCTTATTGCAGAGGTGATTTTGAAAGTTAAAACCTAATTATATATGTTTTGTATCATATTAATTATTATAACATTATTCATAATTACATTGTATCCCTTACCAAAAACATTTCTTGAAATTTGCAAACGATAGTGAACGCAGTGTCTGAAAAACAAACTTTGTACTTACCGGAAGGTGTGTTAAGATTATTTACAATAAAGGTAGTGTACAAATTATATAGTAATATATACATATGATAGAAAACTAATGTTCCTACTGGTATAATTGTCATTAATGCATCTTTAATGTTTTAGATTCGAAAGTTATCATTGAAGTGTGACCAAACAAAATTCTATAAACCCTTATTGCCACTAGAAATGCAACTTCATAAGGTACTTGTGTGTTCATAATTATATATAGGAAAAGTGGAGGGTTGATATGAAATATTAAAGTGTTAATTTTTGTATGTTAATGTTCTTTTTTGTTATTTTTAATTATAGGGTTTAAATTGTGGACTTGTTTATTGATAATTGAAGTTTATACTAATGGTTTGTTGAAAAATTGTCTCAGAAACTGAAAATTGCCAATCAGAGAGTGAACTTTAAGGTGGAACTAAAATCCCCTTATTGCCAATTAAGTTAAGCCTTTACAGAACTATATATATCATAATTAGTAGTGTCCTTCACTAACCACTTCCTCCTTTCTCCTTCCATAGTCTTGATCTTCTTATCTTGGAAATTGCTGGGCGCACAATTTTCAGTAAAAATTGTGTCTGAAAACATTGATAGGAGGTATTGAGTGAGATTTATATAAATTAAGAGAAAAATATTTAATTATAGCATTTAAATGATAATTTGTAAATTAAAAAGATAAAATAGAAAGTATATTTCATTTCTTACCGTGTTTGAAGAAAAACTTAGTTGATAAGAAGCTGGAATAACAATGGTCACCGGTGTGGATGAATGCTGATTCATTTTTCGCCTTTAAACATACAATCGACTGTCGGGCGGGTCCTTTTTATACCCTGATATCCATTTACCTGATTAAATACTTACTGAAGCCTTGAAACGACAAGAAAATAGAATTCACACATCGTTCAAAGTGTAAGTGTAAAAACAATTTTATTGTATGATTGGGAATGCTTGTTGTGTAGTAGTATAGCGAGTTTCTTGCCGAGCGCCAATTACGCTTATACATTTTAAAAATACACTGACCCTTTTGTTTTCAAACTCTCAACGTCTCCCCCCAACATACACAAAAATAAATTGGCGCCCGAACAGGGACTCGCTTGATCGTGGGTTGTCAGGGGCGAGTGTGAATACATGAAACACCGAAGTGACCAAGGGAAGGGGGTTCTTCACCACCTTTATTATTATTTCTTATAGAAGTAGACCTCAAAAGAAATAACCCATTTATTTTATATAATTCTTTGTATTAATTGTATGTACCGGTGTGCAGAGTAAAAACATTGCTCGGTACACAGGTATATGCCTGTGGTTATTCTTTGTTTTGCAGATTGAGTTCCAGTCCGAGTGATTAAGATTTTTGGGTCACCAAACTCAAGAAATTTTCTGAAGGCGTGTATGTTTATTACCATTGGGTTTTCAGAAAGCTAAAATGGCCATGTCAACTTCCATTCCTGATATGGAAATGGATGATTACCTGGATTCTTTGGACCGAGGCCAGCAAAATAATGTAATGGATGGTTCCGGAATTGATCTGAGTGGGGGTACAGAAAATGTTGTCTCTGCTGATGCAGTACGGCAGATAATGAATAATTTAAATACACATATGGCATCCTTAAATAAACAATTGGAGGAAGCAAGAGACTCTTCAGATAGTAGAGACAAAGAGCAGGTAGTTTCATTAACTAAGAGTGAGGAAAATGTGGAAAGAGTTGAGGATTATCCCAGTGAACTTCCTTTAATTTCCTTGGAAGATAATGTGATTCCTGTTACCACTGTGGGAAATGTTCCTATCTTTTCCAAGGTGACTACATTAGAGATTACTGTTCCCACAACCACTACACCAGCTAAATACATGCAAACTGCTACCACCCCAACTCCAGTGACATCCGTATATGCTAGACCATTCACAACATTCCGAGCACCAACACCAAATACCATATTCCGACCTCCAATACCAGAAACTAACATTGGACAACAGAGGAACCAAAACAGTGGAAGTAATATTTTTACTCCCAATCAGTTCGACATCATCCAACAGCAAATGTCGTTACTTACCCAGACTGTTTCTCTTCTCACTATCTTGGTAAATAATTCCCAAAAAACAAAAATCCTGGAGCCAAAAGTATTCAGTTACGAGAAGGAACATGACCTACATAAATTTCTAGAATACTTTGAAAAATATTGTATGAAAAAGTATCCCCAAAGCCCTGACCAATGGCTCAGGTTATTGGAAAAGTATCTGTCAGGTAAATTTCTAAGACTTTATAATGAAATTATAAAGAATGTAACTGACTACAATATAGCTAAGGGGATATTAATAAAATGGTATCTCCAGGAAGAAAAAAAAAGAAATGAAAATAAACTCAGGGCCTATCACTCTGCTAAAAGGCAAACTGGGGAGGATGTTCACTTGTTTGCCTTGCGACTTGAACAACTGGCTGAACAAGCTTTCCCAGGTGTAAATATGAAAGAGCATGAGTCTCTGCGTACTGCTTTCATTCTCAGTCTACCCATATAATGTTCAAAACAAGATCAGAGAATTTATTATTCAAAATGAAATGTGTACTCAGACGAGGGTCCCTTGGGATAAATTGGTTCTTTTGGCTGATTCTTATGACCGCGAATTTCATCCCTGGAAGAACATTGAAACTATAGAGAAAAAAGAATCTTCTGTTAATCTATCCAGGGATAATATAGAAGTTATACAAATAGATACTGTAATGCCGCAAGCCACATGGAGTGAGATCTTGAAAGGGTCATCACATCCTAGAGTTGAACGACCAAGGTATCAAAAATCAATAGAAGAGTCAGCAACACTGAAACAACGACCAAATATGACTACACCAAAGACAATGCACAAATCATGCACATATTGTGGACGAACTGGCCACACTGTTGATGAGTGTTATAAGGCCCTTGGTATTTGTAGTTACTGCAAGACCAAGGGACACATTCGAAATGATTGTTGGCATTACACAAAAAACAATTCACCTCCCAGGGGTAATAATAATAATAGAAAATCATCCCTTGAATGTCCTTTTTGCCAAGGGGATCATCTTGGAATTAATTGTAATTCCAGGAGATCCACCCAATCTAATAAAAATCCTCATAATTCACCTAGGGAGAATAGTTTTATAAACCTTCCTGTCAATAATAATAGTCCTCCTCAAGGAAAGAATAATACTCCCTTACCTCAGCGTATACGGTCAAATAGCCGTACGTTTGAAAATAGTACTTTGTCTCAAGATCCCTGGGTAGCTACTGGTGCGAAACCAAAAACAAAATACATAGAACATTGTAACATGTGTGGAGATTCACATTATGAAGGCAAATGTTTAGGAGATTCGGAAAACTGATCACATCCGCAGTGAGTAATCTCACTGTGGAGGAATATAAAATTTTGGATCCTACTATAGTTAAAAACACCACATTGTACGGATTAGGTGAATTTCCACATGAAACAGATTTTCCAGATAATGACAATAAAACCACCGAGGTGAATTGCAATCTTTGCCAAGCGGATGTAGATCCACTTATTATCTATGTATCCTTAGATGCAGGTAACAACTTTGTAGATTCGATGGTTGATACTGGTGCCGGTGTAAGCCTTTTAAATGAGGGAGTGTTATCACACTTATCCCCAGTAGAGCTTAAACCCTCCACAGAAGTTACTGCCATTCGAGGTTTTGGGAGAAAAGAAGCTATCCCTATCAAATTTTTTATAGAAGTTCCCTTAGTTTTTGATAGTGGTTTCACCACAGAACCCATTAAATTTTTCTTAGTACCCATAGAATACATGACACATAGTGTGATCCTGGGAGCAGTAGCTCTTAAGGACAATAAATTGTTACCAGACATGACATATCGTGAACTTTTACATAGAACACAGGATAACCTAACCAGCGTCGGAAAGGATATCAGCCTAACTATTCCCTTTTACAATTGTATAATACCAGAAACCACGATCATTCCTCCCAACACTTGTAAAATGTTAGCCATAGAAATACCTGATCTAAAACAATATAAAGAGAAATATCACTTTGCAGAATTTTTAGGAGAAAACCATTCAGGTTTGCAGTTCATTCCTGGTGTCTTAGATGTCAGTTTAAATGAAAATCTAGTTGCTGTTCTAAATTCTTCAAATAAGGAACACTCTAGACTTTGATAGGGAAAATTACTAATGTTAGGAGTAAGGATTTAGAAATTAACATAAATCAGGAAACACCTGACATTACATTCACAGATCCAAAAGACTATTGGAATGCAGAAAGGGTAAAAGTCGAATTTGGAATTGGTACTCTGTCGGTATCCACTGACCAACAAGACAAATTAATTTCAGTTTTGTTAAAGTATCCACATGTGCTTAGCACAGGGGAAAATGATGTGGGATTAGCCCAAAACATAACACATACCATTGAGTTGGAAACAGATAAACCTGTCAGGATTCCAGTTAGGAGATTCCAGGGCCCATTAGCACAAGAAATTGAAAAAGAATGTGCTGATCTTTTGGAAGGAGGTATCATACAATCAAGTAAGTCTCCATATTCAGCACCTGTAGTTCCTGTTAGAAAACCAGATGGTTCATTACGATTGTGTATCGACTACAGGAAACTGAACAGTGTAACAAAGGGAGACTCTTTCCCATTACCTAACTTGATTGATATGATCTACAACATGCATGGGAATACTCTGTTCACTACAATCGATCTTATAAAGGGATACTATCAAATAGCCATGGATGCTGATAGTATTGAGAAGACTGCTTTTTCCACACCGTTCGGCCAGTATGAATATTTAAAAATGCCTTTCGGTGTAAAAAATGGACCTGCTACCTTTCAACGTGGAATGATGATTGCGTTGGCAGGCCTACCATGGAATAAGGTTATGGTTTACCTTGATGATATTATCGTCTTAGGTAAAACCTTTGAAGACCATTTGGATACACTTGAAAGAGTATTAATTGCATTAGGAGCCAACGGGTATAAGTTAAAACCTAAAAAGACTCGAATTTGTAGAACAGAAGTAGAGTTTCTAGGACATAGAATATCTGTAAAAGGAATACAACCTTTGGAAAAAAATCTGAAAGGTGTCCTTGAATTCCCAGTACCCACAACAGTAAAACAATTAAGACAATTTTTGGGTATGGTTAATTTTTACCGTCGACACATCCCAAATTGTTCTCAGATATCACAACCCTTATCCTCTCAGACAGGGGGAAAAACTGTCACCTGGAATGACGCTTGTCAGGATGCTTTTGACACACTAAAAAAAGCATTAATCAGTCCTACAATGTTAGGATTCCCTGATTATTCACCAGAAGCTTCACCATTGGAGTTATATGTGGATGCGTCAAATGTAGGTGCCGGAGCCTGTCTATCACAGAAACAACATGATACACAAAAACCCTTAGCTTATATTTCTACTACGTTCAGTGGACCGCAGAAAAATTACAGTACCATAGATAAGGAACTTACTGCTTTAAGATGGGCAGTTAAGTCCTTAAAAGCTTTCCTGAAAGGAGTGAAATTTGTTATTTACACTGACCACCAACCTCTGATTTACCTGCAAAACATGAGCATGGTAGACGGACGAGTAGCCCGTACATGGGAAGAACTAAACGATTATAATTTTGAGATTAGACACATTGTAGGGAAATCCAATACAATTGCCGACGCCTTATCAAGATCTCCAGTTCTTCACCAAGAAGCTGGAGAATCAATTGAATATAATCCTGCATCCGTAGAATTTGTACCCATGGGGTTTGAACTCATTGAAGTCCCAGGGGGTGGTGACGCGGTCTTTAGGTGCTTTTCCTTGTTCCTTTATGGGGCAATGGATAGTCACCTGGAGATACGTGTGGCAGTTGTTGATGAACTTCTAAAGAATATAGGTAAATATCAACTTCAGGAGAGAAATATTAGGAAAAGAATTAAAGTAATGAAATGTGGAGGACAAGTTCCCATACCTGAAGTTATCGACTCTTTCTGTAACATATTTAGAACCAGAGTTGAAGTGTATTATGATGATGAAAGGCCAATGATTTATGGGTTCCAATTCACTGACAGCATATGCAGACTGAAGTGTCTTGGGGGAATCCACTATAATTATTTAAATCCAATAGCAACAAGTATACACACTACTTTAAATGAAGTCATTATCACCATCAATGAGGTAACTCCCATTTATGATGGTATTGACTTAGCTAACCATAACATTAATGATGTGGACATACTCTCTGAACAAAACACTGATTCAATACTACGTGGCTTGCGGAGGCAAGTGTTATTAAATAATCCTGTTTCTGCATGGCCATCTTTATTAAAGATATTTAAACCTTATAGTAAGGAAATCTTTATTGAAAAGGATATGTTGTATCGGCAAACCAATAAACAACACAAACAAATGTTATTATCATTTAATTTATTAGTGTTAGTAGCTTTGAAATTACACTGGAATTTGGGTCATATAGGACGTAATAAAACATTAGATCTTATTTATAAACACTTCTGGCATCCTAGAACTAATCAGGTTGTATCTGATATAGTCAGGTGTTGTCCAACATGCCAGAAGTTAAAAACTCATTCTAGTAAGATAATACCCCCAACATTAAAAATCAATTCACATAGTCCTTTTGATCTAGTGGCCATGGACTTATTGCAATTTCCCCCCACTACAAGTGGATTTAAGTATGTTGTGGTCTTTATAGATCATTGTTCCAAATGGGCTTGTGTGGTACCCATACAAAATAAACAAAGTTCTACAGTAGCTGATGTTCTTGAAGAAAGAATCTTGCCTTTTCTGCCCAAATTACCGAATCGATTGCTGACAGATAATGGGATGGAGTTCATTGCCGAGCCTTTCCAAGTTGTTTTGGAAACATATAACATACAACACATTCGAACTTCCCCATTGCATCCAGCCAGTAATGGAATTTGTGAACGCTTCAACAGAAGTTTAATCCAATCCTTGCGATGTCTGGTCTTAGAAAATTCATCACATTGGGATGAGGAATTACCCTCATCAGTGATTATTTACAACCATACTTGGCACAGCGCCATTAAGATGTCACCCTCAGATTTTCTGTTGAAAGAATCACACAAAGAACCAGCTCATACGTTTCCTCAATATTGGAATGAAGGAACGATGAATTTTCAGTCTTATAAGGTTGGGCAGAGAGTAGCAAAGAAAATAATCTTCAAGGGACATCAGGTCATTAATAAGTTTAGAATCAGATGGGAAGGACCATTCATAATCACTGTGGTGAATGATAATAAAGTCACCTACAGGATTAAACGAATGGGTAATCCAAATTCACGAGAGGAGAAAATCCATCACTCCCAATTGAGGAAGTGGATTGACATTCCCTCATATCTACAAAAAAATCCCTTCTTCAAAGAACGAGTGTTTCAATCAAATGAAGATGAAGAAGAGGAATTTTATGACACAGACAGTACCATAGATGATTTGGACCATATGTCCGAATTAAACATTAACACAGAAACGGAAAAACCTCTAATTATAGAGGAAGATAGTGATGATGAAGAGGAGTTTGAGGGGTTTGAAGTATCAGATAAATCCAATGAAAAAGCCCAACAATTAACCCAATTTTTAATGAACATGAGCACACCTGTAAACATACACCCCAAAAACATATTACCTATAGTGTTTGCTACATCAGAATCAACTACAGTTAATAGTACAACACCAATAGGGCCTATCAAGACTAAACATCCACACCAATCGTCCAATGTTTTTTCGCCTTTCACTCAATTTTCTATTTCTCTTTCTAACATTTGCTCACTTGTATTTTCATCTGATTTCGATCGATCGCTCTCGTTGTGCTACGAGGGTGACGGATACTCACACTGAACCAAGTTCTGAAAGTAAATCTGCAGATTTTTCAGGATTCCAGAAGACTAGTTTTCGTTGGGATATGGTGGAGGTGTTGAATAACACAATAATAAATCAGGTATTTTCATTCTCAGAAAATCAATCACCCACCATCCCTGAGTTAGAATGGGATGATTCTTCAATCATGATAAATGGGTCATGCGAAGATCCACATGTAGAAAATGAGAAGGATGTGCCTGAAAAAACGGTTCTAGAGATTGTCGAGGAGGAATATTTGGAAGACCTGGAGGAGGAGGAAATTACTCAATCTCCCAGAGCCTTGCGAAGATTTTTGGAAGATAATTATCAATTAACAAATATTTCATCTATTAGAAATATTAACGAGCTATCTCCATCCTATTCCCTTGAAGGAGAATTACTCCTGAAGAAAAACATTGTTCAAACCACAGATGAGACCGGAGAATCTGTGGTTGTAGAATCTCCAATGATAGTTATGGAAACTCCAGTCATCAGACCATTTACTCGTTCAAGAGGTTCAGTACCAGCCTACGACTATGTAATGAATACTCCCTTGGAGTGGAAGAAAGAAAAAAGTAAAAAAGAATAAATAAATAAATAGAATCAAATTCATACTATTTTTATAATCTTTCCTTCGACTATCCCTCCCAGGTTACAAATACACTTAAGGAGCTGAATGGAGCCGGAGTTAGGTTAGATTTGTTTAAAAAAAAAAAAAAAAAAAAAAAAAAAATTTTTTTTAAGTAAAATAGAAATTGCTTTCATTAAATTGCTTTTTCAAAATGCTGTCATAAAATTGGTCTTTGCTTCTTAAAATGCTTACAAATTTCAGATGTTGCTAATAATTATTTGCTTTGCCACAAGAAATTATTCTTAGAATTAATTAGATTATTGTTTCATAATTAATTTTATTTTATTAATATTTTGTTTTTGTTTGTATAAGACACCAAATTGCTGGTCCTGGTGTGCCTAGTATTTTCTTGGGGTGCGAGGATCAGAATTGTGGTGAGGTCTATTATCTGTTCTTAATTTATTTTATCTATATTACAGACTAACAAAGAATGAAATATATCAATCTCCTTGTTGTGGGAGATTCAGAGGTTCGCATCTTTTGGGAGGGGCGAAACCTATTAAAGGATGAATATGGAGTATTTGTTCAAACAGAATATAGATCTGGGGCAACGTTAGAAGATTGTTTAGGACAGATACAGAGACGGATGAAACCCTCCACACACATAATCATTATATGGGCTCTGACTTCCTTCGCTTGGAGGAGAACACCCATCAAAAATCCATGAGCAGCGAGAGACAACTGTTTTCCGTCCCAGCCTTCATTTATCCATTGATCGGATACCTGACATGATGAATCAGATAATGCAACATGTCCTACAAGTAAACCCCAATTGTAGAGTATACTTGTCTATACCAGCTGTCAAAGATCTCTACAGGTTTAATCAAACCAGACTGATACAAGCATGGGGAGAAGATTATCGTGATTTTTTGGAAGATCATATTGGATTATAATCCAGAACGCATGAGACGTTATTCCTTACAGGCATATTACCTCTTTTGTAGTCTTAAGAAAAGTCAATACTGGTGGGAAGGAAAAAATCTATTATATGGTAATGGAGCCTTGAACTGCTATAATTATAAACGACCTAAGGCCAGGTCACAACGTAAGATAAGAGTCGCACATACAGAATACTTAAATGGAATGTCATTACATTTAAATTCAGAACTCATTCCTGATGGGCTCCATGGCAACCAAACTTATTTGAAATATTACCTTATTAACAACAAAGGAATTTTTGAACAGTTCAGGAATTTCCCCCCTCACCGACCACTTCAAAAGAGGATAAAGAAACAAGGCTTATTGGGAGATTGCCCTCAGGATAAGTAATACTGTGTGGAGAGTGAACCAAAACCAACAAGAACGCCAAAGCCCTCAGAAAGAACACCACTCCCAATGGATCAAGTGGCTGAATGTTCTGTATCAAGTTACAGATTTAGAACAAGCCGTCAACATCCTCTCAAGGGAGAGTATATATCCCACATACACCTTACACTGGTATGGCTGTCGAACCACAATCCTCAGCCACACCAATACACTTTACACACACTCCTTTTTATCAGCATCAAGCTCCTTTAGCTACTTCTACTAATAATATTCCTTTTTATACGGTGATGGGTTATGATCCTGGAATGGTTTCCGATCATATACAGAATGATTTTAACTCTGATGCTCACATAGCTGTCCGTGACTTCCTAGAAAATAGAAAACAGAAAGGTCATGGAGACAAAAAGAGACAGTTACAAGATTTGGATGATGTAATTAAAGTGGCAGAACAGGAAAAGGAAATAATTAAAAAGCGAAAGAACTAGAGGAACACAGCTTGGTGGGGAGGGATGATAAGGAGAGGACTGATTGCAGCAGGATTGAGAGGAGAAGACCCGATTGAGTCTTAGCCTCCTTTCTTGCTGGTGTATCTTTATTTAAATTTTTTTTTTTATGTTCAGTTAAAATTTTTAGTATATAACACAGATTACTAAAATGTGTTTCTCATTGCAGAAGTGATATTATAATTGAAAGTTAAAACCTAATAATATAAATGTTATTGTATCATATTAATCATTATAACATTGTTTATAATTTCACCTTATTCCTTACCAAAAAATATCCTGAATATCTAAAAACAGTAGTGAACGCAGTGTTGGTGAAGTATGTTCCTAAGATATATTAAGTAAATGAAATATGAATTTAAAATAAACATTGAAAACTATATTATATGCATCAATATGTTAATACTTGTGAACTTTTTACAGGGTTGAAAAACGAACCTTGATACTTACCTGAAGTGTTTTTAGTACTACAGCAATTACAGTGAAGGTAGTGTACAGATTATATAGTAACATATACACATGATAGAACAATAATGTTTCTAATTGTATAATTATCATTAATACACTTTTAATGTTTTAGATTTGAAAAATTATCCTTGAAGTTGACAAGACAAAAAATTCCATAAACCCTTATTGAGACTAGATACACAAATTCATAAGGTACTTAGTGTGTTCATAATTCATACATAGGAAAAGTGGAAAATTAATGAAATATTTAAGTGTTTTTTTTTTTATGTTAATGTTCTTTTTCTTTATATTTAATTATAGGGTTTAAATTGTGGACTTGTTTATTGATAATTGAAGTTTATAACAATGGTTTGTTGAAAAATTGTCCCAGAAACTCAAAACTTGCCAATCAGAGAGTGGACTTTAAGGTGGAACTAAAATCCCCTTATTGCCAATTAAGTTAAGCCTTTACAGAACTATATATATACATAATTAGTAGTGTCCTTCACTAACCACTTCCTCCTTTCTCCTTCCATAGTCTTGATCTTCTTATCTTTGGGAATTGCTGGGCGCACAATTTTCAGTAAAAATTGTTTGTCTGAAAACATTGATAGTAAGTATATGAACTTAAGAAAAATTTATTTGAAAAATATTTAATTGTAATTTAAATGATAATTTGTAAATTAAAAAGATAAAAAAATATAATTTCATTACTTACCGTGTTTGAAGAAAAATGTTAGTTGATAAGAAGCTGGAATAACAATGGTCACCGGTGTGGATGATGATGCTGATTCACTTTCGCCTTTCAAACATACAATCAACTGTCGGGCGGGTCCTTTTTATACCCTGATATCCGTTTCAATTGAAATACTTACTGAAGCCTTGAAACGACAAGAAAGTGGAATCTCACACATCGTTCAAAGTGTAAGTGTTAAAACAAGTTTTTATTGTATGATTGGGAATGCTTGTTGTGTAGTAGTATAGCGAGTTTCTTGCCGAGCGCCAATTACGCTTATACAACTTAAAGAAAAAATACACTGACCCTTTTGTTTTCAAACTCTCAACGTCTCCCCCCAACGAATTTTGGGCCAACTTTTGCCTGAAAGATTGTCTAGAATTTTTTTTGAAAAATCGTACTTGGAGAAAATTTTAAAAAAAAAGCACTACTATTTTTTTTTGGAATATTTTTAGAAAGGCAGGGCCAATTTTTATTTAGTGCATTTTTAAATGCCCTTTGTTTGAAGCGAGATATAGCCTCTCAAACTTTGGGAAATTTTTTGAAATTTGGCCAAAAATTGACCTTTTTGAAGGCTATATCTCAAAACCAACGAATCTCATCGAATAAAGTACATAGAGGAATTTGTAGCCCCACCCCTCCTCTATACACACCAAAAATAGGAAATGTTATAGTTGTATTTTTTTAAAAAAGATTTTGTCTGAAAAGGTAGATTTTTTTAGTTCAAAATTTTTTTTTCTATAGTTGGTCAGTTTTTGGCTTATAACATTTTTTCTATAACTCTGGGAACAAAAGTCTATTAGAGGCTTTTGTAGCCCATATAATTTTGAATAAATAGTCCAACTTTCAGCTCATTCTAAAAAGTGGTTTGGCACCGCCATTCTATTGAAAAAGGGTAAAATTTCCACACAAAAAAATTTTTTTTTAAAAACCGTAATAGACTCGGAAAAACGCAAGAAATGGACTTTTCTTACCGGTAAAAAATGTATAATATATACACTGAGTTTCAGCAGAATCTGCTGAAAATTTTAAAAAAAAATTTTTTTTGTTGTATAATTTGCCATTTTAACCCCGGCCGGCAACCCCGGTTTTCCCTGATTTTTAGCCGGGGCCGGGGTCAGAAAAATTGCCGGGTTTGGCCGGGGCTGGGGCCGGGGCCGGGGCCGGGGCCCGGTCGGTTCATATATATATATATATATATATATATTTATTTTTTTTTTTTTTTTTTTTTTTTTTTTTTTTTTTTTTTTTGAAAAAAAAAATTTATTTATTCTTTTGAAAGCTTTCAGAAATAAGATCTTTTTTCTTGAATAAAATTTTTCTTAGAAGAATTAAAATTGATTACTTGCATATTATTAAGATTTAAATTTGTTAATAGAAGAATTTATGATGCTATGGTATAAATTAGTTATTGATAAAGTTACAAAAATTATTTAAAATTTTGAAGGTAAGTGTTTTGATCATTATTTTAAAATATAAATTAATTGCAATTGTTATTTTCTTAAAATCTTTAAGAAAATTTTATTTTTGATTTTTAAGTGCTATTTTTGCCATTATTTAGGTGAAACGTATATATATCAGGTTTTCTTGGCAATCTTTTAGAGCAAGATATCATAGATAAAATTTAAAAGTGCATGTTAAAACTATGATAAAAAGTTTGATTTTTAGAAGATTGTCTTTGTCGTTTTGTATTAGTGACAATTATCTATCAATTTAAATTTACTATTTTGGGTCTCCCTCCTTTCAGTGAAACAATATATTTAAAAATTTTTAAAAAGTTTTAAATATACTACACATGATACAAGATTTGCATCCATTTCATTGGCAAAATTTATACCTAATACTTTGTTGATTTAATCTTTACCTCCCTTATTTTATATTCAGAATCTATAAGGTGACTCACAAATTTCACAAGGAAGTAGCCTTTGTATTATTTATGTTAATTCATTTGTCTGCTTGAACAATTAATTTATTTGCATATTGTAAATTTGTTTTTCAACACAAGAATATTGAGTTCCATTGTTTATATGAAGGTTATTAAAGGTTGACCAGTGCTTACCCTTTAAATTTGTTATAGTAACAAACTAGGCCAGCCTCATGAATTATTTTTCCCAAACATCCATGCACCACTGCAATTGATGTGGTAGGCCCTTTAACTTTGAAGGTAGACTGCTTTTATCATAACCCTTGTATGACATCTTGTAGTACTGCATTTGTGTTGAAGTGTTTCCCTCTCCAAGTTACCTTTCAGAGGACTAAACAAGTGGCAATCATTGGAAATTAAATCTGGATTATAAGGAGCATTCAGCAACACCTTTCAATGCATATTGGTTTTTGTGGTTATTGTCAAGTAGACTGCATGTGATTTGGGATTTTCATGAAGAAAAATGACATACTCTGACAATTTTCCATGTCTTTTCCTGCATATGGCATCTTGGATAACACCCTTGAGCAATGTGTAAAATACTAACCATTAACTCTAAAAAATCCACATAAGTGACACTACATACCCCAGAAGATGGATCACAAAACTTTCCCAACTGATTGCTGTACTTACTCCTTGTGGGCAGTGGAGAGTCTTCTAGGACACCACTCCATGTTGTATCAGTTGCTTTCAGGTGTGAAATAAGGCAGTCATATTTTATCATGTGATTATTGATTGAAGAAATCCATACCCCTTAGTGCAGTTTATCACAGTTTTACTTGTGCACTTTTGATGCACAACTGATGTCAACTGTTGCCTGTTGGGGTATCCACCTTGCATACTCTTATGGAAATGTAGGTGCTCATGGATAATTGTTTCCACACTACCAATATTGATATTCATATACCATTATTTGTCATTATCAAAGGTAGCTTGTGCATTTCTTGCAATATTTGCTGGTGCAACAGCAGTCTATGCGGTTCAATAGTCACTGTTTAAACCTTCACCAAACTGCTGACACCATTCATATACACTTTTGACAGCATCTGCTATCCAAACTGTACTTAAAGTCTTCACAAAATCTCAGCTTGTTTCATGTTCAGTTTCATAAGAAATATGATTAATACACCATTTTTACTTTAACAAGCACATTTCCTGTCTTCATCTTTGCTAACACAATGCTCATACACCAACAACTACCTGTTAGATAAATGATAATTATCATTGATCAGGGGACAATCAACCCAAGTTGTGTTATTTTGACTTTCATTCTTTGTTTTGATTTTCTGCACAAATGTCTTCCAACCTTGAATGAATTTGTAATTTACATCTCTGAAATTCTACATTTGTTGTTGTTTTATATGGTTTAGTAAACTTTGTTATTTGGTCTTTCAATTATTTATAATTGAAAGACCAATTATTATGTAAAGATATCATAGAATATTAACTTGTTTACATAGCTACTTTCTATTATTCAGATTCAGATATTAATTAAACTTGATAGTTTGTTATTGTATGTTTTATTTAGCCTTATTTTATTTTAGTTTTAATTGTGAAATTACACCTTAATTTATGATTTATTTAATTATTAGCATATAGTTTGTTTTACATAGATCCATGTTTGCAGCTTAAAGCAACCATTTCTGTTCTTAAATTTTTGATTTTCTGTTTTCTCTGTTTTGTGAATTATAACCCAATTTACATTCCATTATAAACTTTAAATGTAAATTTTTCAATATTTTACCTTAATGTTTGTTTTATAAGGTTCATACTCTGAATTACATACTTATTTATTGATCCAAGTCCTTACACTTAACATATTAACCTATATTTATAAGGTAACACAGAGTTACAGTATATACTAATCTTATAAGTTTAATGCACTGAGTTATACTGATTTTTGGTAGCGTTAACCAAGGAAAAACATGTAAAAATGGACATTTTTTAAATATTTTAGTTTGCTAATTTCATCATCTTCGAAAGGAAAGATGTTTCACAAACCCATACCCTGTTTAATAAAAATATCTATGATGAGTGTAGTAGTACAAATTGCAAAGTGCATATGAATATGGTGATTTTTATAAAACTACAGTGCTTGTACTTTCTAATTAAATAATTTTAAAAAATTAATGGGTATAAATGGCAGTTTCTGCTTATTGAAATTGTTCCCCATTTTGTGTAATTTATTAATACATCTGAATGTAATAAACTTCATCCAAATATACTTGAAGTACAAATACTTTCAAATAAATGTTTTCTCTCTGAACTGAATACTAATAAGACGAATGGTCCAGGCGATATCCTTGTTGTTTGTTGTAGTTCTCAAAACTTATGCTCCTGAACTTGCACCATACTTTAGTAAATCTTCAAACTCTATGACCCAAAAAAGTTAGAATCTTTCCACGGTTGTAAGCAAAAATTTTATTTTCTGTCAAGGGATGTTTTAGATTTACTGTTTAATGAATTTATATATTTTATTAAATTAAATTTGTAAATTAAAACTTCATTTATTAATTTTTAAATTGATGAAACAAGTTTATAAATTGATAAAAATTAAATTATAAATTGTCAACAATGCCCACAATATATATATATATATATATATATATATATATATATATATATATATATATATATATATATATATATATATATATATATATATATATATATATATATCACTCACTCACTCACTCACTCACTCACTCAGTCTGGCTAATTGGTTCCTGGCTACATCCCGAACAGTTTGAAAGCTGTACTATTCGAGGAAGATAAACTATAGAAAAAATGAAAATTGGTTCCAATAATTTTTTTTGTCAGTATTTTTTCGATTATCGATGTCTGTATTAATGATGATTTCCATGCTTGAAATGAATAATATAATGACTAATAAATTTAAAATTTTTATTACTGTATAATTGAACAAAAAAATATTTAAAGATTTTATTTTATTATTAAAAAATTGCAATATTGATGTTTGCATTAGTTTCTTCTTTGGCCTCTTCTCTTCATACAAATAAGGATTGATTTTAATTTTTAAAAATTGAAAATGATAATTAACTTAAATGTAGCATGACTGGTTGAATACTTAATAGTAAACAATGTGTGTCTAGTGCAGTTATCATAAAATACAGGCTCTAAGTGGGAAGTATGCTTACATTTTTATATAAAAAATTACTAATTTTAAATTTATATTATTGATTAATAAGCTGGACTATAGTAAAACTGGGCTAATTGTAGCTGGACTAAGTGACATATATATATATATATATATATATATATATATATATATATATATATATATATATATATATATATATATATATATATATATATATATATATATATATTGTATAAGTATGTTATAATTAAAGGTTGAAATCTATACAAAAAATTGACAAAAGTTATCTAAAGTTAATTTCTTAACAGTAGAGATGGTAAACTTATATTTTTTTTGAACTGATGCTGAATAATATGTTTAGATACATCATGTAGCACATTAAAGTGAGAATACTCAATTTTGCATTTTAAGAAAAAGTTTTTTCCCTCAATAGTTTTCTCTTAAACATTTTTCCAGATCTAATAATTCTTAGGTATTCTAGTTTTACATGTCATTACTTTGTCCAGCAACACATAGATAAATGCATGGTACTTTTGAGATATTTATAATTGCTCACTATTTTTTATTTCCCCAGTCACATATTTAAAGTTGCCTTAGTTCATATTTTATCACTACATAGTTTTTTGGCATGCATTATAAAGTATTTTGATATGAAGCACTTTCAGTAATCAAGGCTAGAAACATAATTTTTCAAAAACTGGGACATTTTTTATTTGCAGCATATTTTATTTGTTGATTTTATCAACAAATAATAAAATTTTAAATAATTGTTGATTATATCAACAATAATAAAATAAGAGTTTATACTCTTTTACAGTGAAAAAAGCAACCTGCTCACATTTTTATGCAAAACTCGAACTTGACAGTTATCTCACAATGTGATTGTATAGTGATTCTTTATATTTCTAATTGATATAAATGTTATATTTTTCCTATTTTCATCTTAAGTTTTTATTTTAGTGATATGGCTAGTTGCTGTGGTGGTAGACAGAGCAAAAGGGGAGTTATATCAGCAGTTGACTTAAAGCTGAAGATGGATGCCTTGGTATCTGACCTGACGCATGCATTGGATGAATCACAGCTTTCTCAATATCATCGGAAGCGTAGAGGGCTTAAAAGAAGATCTAAGATCAGCAATTCAATAGGTTTGTTATTAGGTATGGGCTGGATTCCCAATTGCTATTCGTTATCCAGCCTTTTTTTTTTTTTTTTTTTTTGTATCTAGCTATCCAGCCATCCATCCAGGGCCAGATATCAAGGAAAAATAAAATTCTTGATTATAAGAATTAAAATTTTCAGATTATAAAAATAAATAATATGCTCAGTCTTTTTCTACTCTATCATATTTAACAGCACCTTTGGCTATTCAGGCTAAATTAATATAGATATGTCTTCAAAAATTTATTAACTTGTTCACATAACTACAAATTTGAAATTAATTTTTTTTATTTTTTTCAGCAACATATATATATATATATATATATATATATATATATATATATATATATATATATATATATATATATATATATATATATATATATATATATATATATATATATATATATTCTTTTTAGAACCACTAACTCAACTCATGGTTCGAAACAATATTGCAGCTATTAAAGTCTGCTATACCGCCGGGACTCGAACCCTGGTCTCTTGGATCGTAAGCAAGAGTGTTATCCCCTGCGCCAAGACGGTACAAAATGAGATCACGCTGGAAGTCTCATGAAATATTATCATGCTAAACTCCCAACGGACCCCCACCGACCGCACCATGACACGTGGACAACGAGGCCAGTCATGATGCGGTCGGTGGGGTCCGTTGGGAGTTTAGCATTATAGTATTTCATGAGACTTCCCAGCGTGATCTCATTTTGTACCGTCTTGGCGCAGAGAATAACACTCTTGCTTATGATCCAAGAGACCAGGGTTCGAGTCCCGGCGGTATAGCAGACTTTAATAGTTGCAATATATATATATATATATATATATATATATATATATATATATATATATATATATATATATATATATATATATATATATTAGGGTTGGCCGACGCATGCGGTCATTTTGGTGCGGTGCGGTGCGGTGCGCAGCATATTTTCAGCAACCCGGTGCGGAGCGGTGCGGTGCGAAAAAAAAATAAAAGTGCGGTGCGCAAAGGAAAATTAGAGGTGCGGTGCGTGGTGCGGCCTCTGGTGCGCACCGCACCGAAGTTGATGTATACTGCGATGATCATTTGTTCGTCAGATTATATATATATATATATATATATATATATATATATATATATATATATATATATATATATATATATATATATATATATATATTATTTATTTATTAATTGAAACTGTTCATATTTTCAAGGTATCCTGACAGAAGAGTTAAAGTTACTATCTTTCTTGCACCTTCCTCGCTACCTCTCGAAATTTCCTTGACAAAAAACTGAAAAAGACTGTAGAAAGACGTTTCACACTAGCCTATTTCATTGAAAGAGGTATGCGACTGCAGAGCTCAAAAGAGCAGAGCTGGTTGCAATGAGCTATAGTATGGAGAGTAACACAGAAATTTGACGTGCACAAAGAGTTTGGAGAGAATTAGTAAGAAAGAACTGATAAGACTAAAAGACAGACTCCATCTTTTCAAAAGCATCATGAGTGGAACCATCCCAGATGTGCGAAACGTCTGTGAAAAGTAGACAAATTTCGAAGGAGTCCCAGAACATTAAGCATCTTAGAAGCTTGTTTTCATAGAGAAGTATTGTAATCCTTTAAAGAAAGATTACAAGAAAAGAAATAGCGAGAATATTTAAGGACAGACAAAAGTTTGATTTCTGTAGAATTGTATCGAGTAGAAAGATAGAGGATCAGAGTTTTGATGATTAAAAATTCGCATGTTTTCTCTATCCTCTGCGAGAAAGAGCAATGGTTGACTACTCCAGGGGTCACTCTCCTAGCGTTAATTAATTGCTGTTGACTATATATATATATATATTATATATATAATATATATATATATATATAATATATATAATATATATTATATATATATATATATATATATATATCCTCCGGCGGGCAAAGGTCGGAGGCCTAGCAAATTCCGCCGGAACTGGAAAAATCCTATCTTGACCGAAGGAGACCAACAAAGAATGCAAGTCAAAGGAAGTGGAGAAAACAGATAAAAGAAGTGTGTTCCAGACTTTACCAGTAGAGTATATGTAACAATGAGCATAGCGGTTAAGTCTGGGGTCGGAGAATTGGACAGAGAAAGGATGAGACTGTGTAGAAAGACGTGTCACACGAGCTCTTCTCAATGGTGGAGATATGCGACGAGAGAGTTTAGAAGAGCAGTGTCCGTTGTAATAGCGATAGTAAAGAAAGGGTGATGCAACAATTCGACGGGCAGATAGAGATTGGAGAGAGTTAGTAAGAGCAGGAGAGTTGATGAGACGAAAAATCCTAGACTCCCTTCTCGAGGAGAAGCTGTATGAGTGGAACCACACCAGATGTGCGAAGTGTACTCCATACAAGTACGAACAACACCCCTATTGTTGAGAAGATTGGATTGAAGAAATGCTGTAGGCGCCTCAGAACATCCAACCTCTTAAAAGTTTGTTTAGAAAAAGAAATAGTTTGATCTTTTCAAGAAAGATCATGAGAAAAAGAAGCACCAAGAACATTAAGGAGAGATGAAGGTTTGAGTAGTGTGCTTTCGAAGAAGACATCATAGCTGTGTGGAAGATTGTGTTCGAGTGGAGAGATGGGAAACTGAGTGTTTGAGACATTGAAAACAACATGTTTTCTCTGTCCCAATTTGAAATGCATGAAAGATCAGAGGTTAGTTGCTCCAGGCTACCCTTTCGAGTCTATGAACTGCTGTTGGGAGGGACATCTTTCAATCTGAAAAGAGAAAGGGGGTGGAGTCATCAGCACAGGAGCGGATAGGAGATGAGGTAATAGAGAGAAGATCATTAATAAAAGAAGAAAAAGTGTTGGAGATATTACAGAACCCTGAGAAACACCACTATTAATAGATTTAAAGGAAGAACGGTGGCCGTCTACAATAGCTGCTATAGAAAGACCAGAAAGGAAATTAGAGATAAGATCACAGAGAGAAGGATAGATACCAAAAGATGGTAGTTAGAAAATCAAAGCTTTGTGCCAGACTCTATCGAAGGCTTTTGATATGTCCAGTGCGACAGCAAAATGATTCACCGAAATGCCGCAGATAAGAGGACCAATAGTCAGAGAAAAGGGAAAAGAAGATCACCAGTAGTGCTTTTCTTATAAAAATCATACTGGCGATCAGTGTAAGATTTAGAAGAATTGAGATGTTTCCAACTGGGGTGGCGTAAAAAAACTACGAAGGCGCCTCAGAACACCCAACCTCTTAGAAGCTTGTTTAGAGAGAGAAGTAATGGGATGTTTCCAAGAAAGATCACGAGAAAAAAAAACACCGAGAATTTTGAGAACAGATGAAGGTTTGAGCTGAGTGTTTTCGAAGATGTCATAGTTGTGTGGAAGATTATGTCGAGTAGAAAGATGGAGCAATTGAGTTTTTGAGGCATTGAAAACGACCATGTTTCCTCTGCCCCAATTTGAAATACGAGAAAGATCAGAGG
Organism: Armadillidium nasatum; assembly: GCA_009176605.1. Lineage (NCBI taxonomy): Eukaryota > Metazoa > Arthropoda > Malacostraca > Isopoda > Armadillidiidae > Armadillidium > Armadillidium nasatum. The sequence goes on along the minus strand of SEYY01022276.1, from coordinate 3,135 downwards.
TCAATTGCTCCAAGGCTATCCTTCTTAAATCAATCAACTGCTGTTGGGTGGGACTTTCATATTGAAGTATATATAGGAGTGGATAGAAGATGAAGTAATAGAGAAAAGATCATTTATGAAAATTAGAAAAAGAGTTGGGGATAGGACAGATCCTTGAGGAATACCACTATTTATATATTTATAGGAAGAACGGTGGCCGTCTACAACAGCTGCTATAGAACAACCAAAAAGGAAATTAGAGAGAAGGTCACAGAGAGAAGGATAGATTCCGAAAGAGGGAAGTTTGGAAATCAAAGCTTTGTGCCAGACTCTATCGAAGGCTTTCGATATGTCTAGCGCCACAGCAAAAGACTCACCGAAACCCCGGAGAGCGGAGGACCAAGAGTCAGAAAGTAGGGAAAGAAGATCACCAGTAGAAAGCGTTTCTTTACGAAAAGCCATATTGGCGATCAGAGATAAGATTAGAAGAATTGAGATGTTTCCAAATCTTCCTGTTAAGGATAGATTCGAAAACTTTAGAAAGAATGGAGGTTAAAGAAATTGGACGATAGTTAGAGGGTTGAGAGGGGTCCCCCTTCTTCGGCACAGGCTGAATGAGTGCACGTTTCCAGCAAGATGGGAAGGTCGAAGTAGAAAGGCAAAGACGAAATAGTTTACCAAGGCAGGGTGCAAGCTCGGAAGCACAAGTTTTGAGAACCGCAGGAGGGAATACCATCAAGACCATACGCCTTCTTAGTGTTAAGCTCAGAGAGAGCAGAAATGACATCTTTAGAAGAAATTATAATTTAGGCATAAATGAGTTGGAGGGGGTTGAAGGAGGAGGAATAGCTCCGGAATCGTCTAAGGTAGAATTAGAAGCAAAAGTTTGAGCGAAGAGTTCAGCTTTAGTAGAAGGTAAAATGGCAGTTGTACCATCAGAAGAAACTAGAGGAGGGAAAGAGGAAGAAGCAAAGTTAGAGTTGACATTTTTTGCAAAATGCCAGAAAGGGCGAGACGAAGAGGAACCAGAAAGATTATTGCATTTGCGACGGAAGAAAAGAGTTTTTGGATCTCGAAGAATAGATTTTGCACGATTCCGGGATGAAATTTAAGTTGAATGAGTTTTAGGGAGTTTGAAGACGACGGTAATCTCTGAAGGCAGCATCCTGCGGCGGATAGCGCGAGAACAAGTAGAGTTAAACCAAGGTTTGTTAGGTTTAGTAGAAGGGAAAGAATATGGAATGTACGCCTCCATGCCAGAGAGAATCACCTCAGTTTATGCGCTCTGCACACTCCGAGGGACCCCTCCAACGGAAACAGTAATCATTCCTTGGAAAATCAGAAAACGACCGCAAGTTAGATCGGTTTGTGGCACCGAAATGCCAGAAACGTCTCCTCGTTGAAGGCGGGGGCCGTTCTTGCGGAAGACTTGAAGAGACAGAACAAGATACGGAGATAAGAAGGTGATCGGATGAACCCAGAGGAGGAAAGAGTTTAACAGTATAAGGAGAAGGATAAGAAGGTTAAGAAAAGATCAAGTATGTTGGTTCATCACCAAGGCGATCAGGATACGGGTAGGGAGTTGCACCAACTGCTCAAGGTTGTTCTGGATAGAAAATTGGAAGGCGAGTTCACCGGCTGGATCTTGAGAACTAGATGAAAGCCATTGGCGGTGGTGAACATTGAAAGCACCTAAAATGATGATTTTAGAGAAAGGAGAAGAAGATAGAATGTCCTCTATCTCGGAGTTTAAATTGTCGAAGAATTTATTATAGTCAGTAGAATTAGGAGATAAATAGACAGAACAAATAAATTTAGTAGTAGAATTGCAAGAGAGCTTAAGCCATAAGGTAGAAAATTCAGGAGACACCAAATTAGAGACACGAGAGCAAATAACATCGTTGAGCACATATGCGCAACAACCGCCTTTGGCTGAAAATTGAGGATATAGACAGTAGGAGGTAACAGATTAAGGTTTCCTGTCAGCACACTTATGCACCTGAATTTCTGTTAGAAAATAGAGATGAGGTTTAGAAGAAAAGAATGGTGCTCGACAAAGGGAAATTAGAAAAAAGAATGTTTGCAAAGACCGCGAATGTTGCAGAAATTAATGAAAAAAGAAGACCGTGCACCGGAGCAAGCCGGACGCCGGGTCATGGCGGCACCATCCCCATCATCGGAGGCCACCAACCCCAAGTGATGATGGGATGAGGAGTGGATGAGGGGCATTCTTTGGATTCATCCCCCTAAGCATCTCCGAGGCAGCTGTGGGTTTTGCTATTTGAGATTTGTTTTGTTTTATAAAGGTAATGTAAAAGTAAGCGCTTGTAAAATGTGGGAACATGTGAAGAATTGGGGTGGAGAGGTAGTTGGAGCATAGACACTCCAGTGTGAGGCGGAGGTACACTAGACCCCCTGAGAAGGTGAAACGCGAAAATGAACGAACCAAATGGCAACGGAGTGAAACGGAATGGTCTAGCCCATCCTATCACTCCATGGGTTTATGTCCAATGGTGGGTACTTGCATCGCTACGGATGGCGCTTCGCCCTCACCCTATATATATATATATATATATATATATATATATATATATATATATATATATATATATATATATATATATATATATATATTATATATATATATATATATATATATATATTTGCTTCATTTGTATATGTCGGTGCGGTGCGGTGCGTGGTGCGCTGATTTTGGTGCGGTGCGGTGCGCTTAGTTTAGCTTTTGGTGCGGTGCGGTGCGGAGCACAGCATTTTGCTTCTGGTGCGGTGCGGTGTGGTGCGCAATGAATGACAGTTGGTGCGGTGCGGTGCACGACGACCTGGTGCGGTGTGGTGCGGTGCGGTGCGGAAAATTCCGGAGCTCGGCCAACCCTAATATATATATATTAAACAAAAATATGGAAACAGGAGAAAGAAAGAATGGATAAATATGACAGATGTCAACTCAATGAAATAGAAGAGGTGCAACAGGTGCTCGTGTGTTACGTGTGAATGGCAACCTATAACGTCTGTAGGAAGTTCCATTTGCTCTATTTTTCAACATTCTGTACTGGTACAAGGGAGGAATGTCCATGGTTACAGAGTTTCAAAGAGCAAAAATTGTTGGTTCTCAAATACAATATTTAAGGTTATGGG
>SEYY01022275.1:57500-74035 GCA_009176605.1 Armadillidium nasatum | reverse complement strand
AATAATAGGAAAAAGATTGCGAAGGTAATTAAAGGGAAAGATCTGAGAGTGGCAACACGGATTTAGGGCAAATAGAAAGCGTAACTGACTTGATCTTCTCTTTAAGAATGATAAGTGGAAAAGAAATGTAAGAATGGAATTAAGATAGAATATATTGCTTTTATAGACCTAGAAAAGGCTTTTGAAAGAATACAGAGAAAAAGATTATGGAGAGTGATGGAGTATCCCAAGTATAAACAGGAAGCTGATAAAAATAGTCAAGAATATATATATGAAAAGACAATTAATATGGTTAGAACAGAGACGGGAAGAGAGAAATGGTTTGAAACAAGGACTGGAGTGAGGCAGGGCAGTGTGCTGTCCCCTATATTGTTTGTCCCCTTTATTGTTTATGTTGCATCTAGACAACTGCTTGAAGAGAATATGCATTACAGAGACGACGACAAAGGAACAACACGAATTACAAGATGCAATGAATATCTGGACTCACGATATGAGAGAGTTTGGAATTAAGATTAAATAGGGAAAAGACCGAGATAATTGTAATATCGAGACAAAGAGAGACTTTCAGCTGAAGCAGGTCACCAATTTCAAATATCTAGGAGTAATATTTGATGAGAAAGGTTGGATGGATGCCGAGTTAGGAGAGAGAATAATGAAATACTCAAAGAACGTGGTAATGTTGTACCCGCTGATGATACAGAGAAGAGTACCGGTAGAGGTAAAGGTAACAATATATACAACCATTCTAAGACCAATATTGCTATATGGGTCGGAATGTTGGGTTCTAAATACAAGACAGAAGAGTAGAATGGAAGCTGTGGAGATGCGAGTGTTAAGATTGATAAGAGGAGTAACGTTGAGGGATAGAGTTAGGAGTGGAAAAATAAGAGAAGAGTTTGGAGTTCGCCAAATAACTGGGTGCATAGAGAAGAAACCAACTGAGATGGTATGGACATGTGTGAAGAATGGAAAAACTGGAGGATACTCGAAAAGATTTTTTGATTGAAGACCAGTGGGAGGGAGACCAGTGGGAAGAAAGAGTAAAATATGGAGTGATGCTGTGGAGGAGGCAATTGTCTCAAGTGGGGAAACGATGGAGTTTGTGGAGGAGACGGTGCTGTTCGAAGATCGGGATATATGAAAGGGTTTCTGCCTAACAGGATGGATGGTAAGAAGGCAAGAATATATATATATATATATATATATATATATATATATATATATATATATATATATATATATATATATATATATATATATACACGAGTATATCTTTTTCTTCAGTTCCCAGGTAGGCATTATCTGCATGTCAGTCCGTTAATTAAGTCTCGTTCTCCAGTTTCTCCGATCTGCAAAAGTGTCACTCCTCCTCAGCTCATCCAGGTCAGGGAAGCAATATTTTTCAAGCACAGCCTCCACTTCATCTTTCCACATCCTTCCTGGTCTTCCTCTCGGTCTCCACTCCTAACATCTCTTTCCCACTCTTTGGACGTCTGTTCCTTCCATGTGACCCAGCCACCTTAGCTGAGCCTTTCCTATTTTATTTGTGATAGTGCATGCACCCATCCTTTTTCTGATTTGCTCATTTCTCACCATATATTTTCTACTCTTCCCCAGCATTGTTCTGAGGGGGTCTCATTTCAACAGTCTGTATCTTGCTTCTTCACTTTGTGGTTGTCGTCCAACACTCTACTCCATACATCAATATTGGTGTCAGAAAGGTCTCAAAAATGATTTTCTTTTTTTGTAAAGGTATGTTCGTATTCTTTAGCAATTTATATAAAAAATTGCACATCTACTTTATTTGATAATTCCCTCTTTGATGTTGCTATCCACACCTCCTCCTCTCTCGAATATACTTTCAAGATACTTAACAGACTTAACCTCTTCTGTCCAAATTTCATTGATCTGAATGTTTAGTTCTTCACCATTTCTCTCTCTCCTTATCCTCAGGATCACAGTTTTGTTGTTATTAATCCTCAGACCAGCAACTTCACAACACACATTTCACTTATCCCCTTCTCTACATCTTCTCTATCAACAGTCCATAACGCAATATCGTTTGCACATGCAAAAATACCACAATCTGCTTCTCCTTCCCACTGATCCTTAAATCTCTGAATAATCTTGTTTTCATAAGCAACAAACAGCACAGGTGACAACACACTACCATGTTTCACATCTGTTTTCACTTCAAATCTTCATTCATTTTCATGTTCAGTACGTACTGTGCATGAACAGAACTCGTGCAGACTCTTGACTGCACTCAACATTCTACCTGAAATTTAGTAATCTCTTTCCAAAGGCCTTCACAAATTATTTCTGTGTTCCGAAACAAAAGCCTCCTACAAATCTATAAAAGCTACATTTTCTTCGATGTTATATTCCCATGTCTTCTCAACTATTGGTCTCAAACCAAAGATAACACCAATTTCCTCTTGCTTGCCTTTAACCATATTGCACCTTACCCAGCTGTGGCTCAATTCTTTACCTCAATCTCTTAACTATCATTCTTTCATAAATCTTTACTATATGGGTTATTAAATATATACCCCTGCAAATTGAACACATGCCAGAATATCCTTTGCCTTTATGTATTGGAATTATTGCTGTCCTTCTCCATTTTTCCGGCATTTGACATCTACACCAATACATGCTCAATAACTGCCATATATAAGTTTAAGTTTGTTTGCCTGCATTTTTTATCAGCTCTATCCCTATTCCATCATCTCTTGGATCTTTATCGTTTCTCATTTTGGCAAACGTCAACTCAAACTCCTCCCTCATGAACTCCTCTTCCTCATCAATCATTTCTTGAAACTCCTTTCCCCTTATCTTCTCTTCATTTTCTCCTTGCAAAAATTCAAAATACTATGTTCATCTTTCATTAATTTCTCTTTTTGTCAATAATACCTCATCTTGTGCCTTTTTTAGGTTGTTCACTTTAGTTTTATCTTTCCTGTATAATTTTGCCAGTCCAAATATCAAGGACCAATTCCCTCTGAGGTCTTCCTCCAGACATCTCTCCCAATATCCTACAACTCTCCCTCTCAGATTTTCTTTTCACTGCTTTTGTTTCATTTCTGGCCAGCACATATTACATTTTAGATTATGGAGTCCTATTTCTCAACCATTCTCTCATCCTTTTGGTCTTTTGTTTTATTGTTCTCTTCACTTCCTCGGTCAGCCAAGGTGTGTGCCTTTTTCTTCCACTACCCTTCCATTCTTCTCCCAACACCTCTACCGTCACCTCTTTTAAACATCTCTCAATCTTTGTCCATGTGCTCTCTCTTTCATCCTCTTAAATCATTCATATTTTCGTTCATCTTGTTCTGAAATTCAGCTCTAATGCCCTGCACTTTAAGGCTTTTTGTTTTTATAACCTTTCTTTTATTTACTGGTTATTTCCTAAGGTTTTGCCACTATATATATATATATATATATATATATATATATATATATATATATATATATATATATATATATATATATATATATATATATATATATATATATATATATATATATATATATATATATATATATATATATATATATATATATATATATATATATATATATATATATATATATATATATATATATATATATATATATATATATATATATATATATATATATATATATATATATATATATATATATATATATATATATATATATATATATTATATATATATATATATATATATATATATATATATATATATATATATATATATATATATATTATATATATATATATTATATATTATCTTAATATTTGCCACTATCATCCTATGATCTGAATCTATGGACACACCAGGTACGACTTTAATATTGCACATGATTCTCTTATCTTATAAGAGAAAGTAATCTATTATTGATTTCTGATCAAAACTTCCTGTAGTCTGACTCCATTTGCATCTTGTATACATATGTGACTTTTTATGCTGATAGAAATCTTTCGTTATTTTCAGGTTGTTTCTTATGCATATGTCTATCAATCTTTCTCCTTCTGTATTCTTCACTTAGTCCTCAAAAGGTCCTAAAACCTCTTCAACTCCTGCTCTCTCTCTCTCTCTCTCTCTCTCTCTCTCTCTCTCTCTCTCTCTCTCTCTCTCTCTCTTCTCTCTCTCTCTCTCTCTCTCTCTCTTACTACCCTTGCGTTAAAATCTCCCATCATCAGAGATACTGTTCGATCATCCTCTCTATATGCTTCCTCCAAACTTTCCATAAGAACATCTTTCTCCTCCTGCCGACAACCTTGCTGTGATGCGTTATTTGAAATGGTCGGAATTTCCTGTTCTCTCACTGATCAAACGAACATCCTGAATATAAAGTGACAATTTAGGTCCTATTATCATAGTGATTCCATGTCTACAACATCCTTCCAATGCTCCTGAATACATTAGGACGTAACCTCCTCCAAGATCTCTATCTCTCTCTCTCTTCCCACGATTCTATTCTCCGCCAGAACCATGACGTCTATCTTCCACTCCTTCATAATATCCAAAATCTTCTCTAAATCCCTGTAAATAGTTATTTTCAAGCTATTGAATCTTATTTTTTGAGCAGTTGAGTTCAAGTTCGTTTTCGGTTAAAGGTTCGACTTCTTTGAATATATACCTTGAGAATTGCAAGCAAAAATATTATTTACCCACTGGCTAGCTAGGCCTTTCAAGAAACCCTCCTCCTTTATCCTTGATAATGTTGTGTTATCCCCAATTATTAAAGTTATCAAACCTTTACTAAAAATTTTAATTTATCATGGCTCATGGGCAGGAAAAGGCCTTGCAACTCCGACATCAAATCTTTTATATCAACTCCTCCGATCCGAAACTAGTCTCAGAATTGTCCAAATGTCCGATTCCCAAACACTCGTTCGTCTATAAATATTCATTTGTAGCTTCAAAAACATATTAGATAATAATAATAAAAAAAATATTCTCTTCTTTTAAGATATTTTTCAGACTCTTGTGCGCATTTGCTGCTATCAGAGATATATATATATATATATATATATATATATATATATATATATATATATATATATATATATATATATATATATATATATATATATATATATATATATATATATATATATATATATATATATATATTATATATATATATATATATATATATATATATATATATATATATATATATATATATAAGTTTTTGGTGTGTGGACATGTAAGTGAAGACGTGTAAAGATGCATGTAATTGTGTTTGCTCTGCTTGGAGTGAAGATCATCCATTCGGAATTCACATCAGCCAATTTAAGTCAGAGACCTAAAAGATATTATTAAAGTCAGCAACAAATTGAAGTCATTTTTTAGCTCGATGACACATTCGTATGAATTCGAAATTAACTCCCGTTTAATTTAGCAAGAGATGTCGGGAGTTTGAGGGGAATGGAGAGGGGAGAAGGGATTTTGTGAGAGGAGAGATGGGAGCCTGGAGAAGATAGAGGAGAGAGAGAGAGAGAGAGAGAGAGAGAGAGAGAGAGAGAGAGAGAGAGAGAGAGAGAGAAAGAAAGAATGGATGGAAGGAAAGAGAAGAATAAAGAAAGAAGAGTAAAAGTAAAATGATTTGTTTTTGTCGTGAAGAATCTACAGAGAAATATAAAAATAATAAAAATAGAAAAGTTTTAATGGAATTTAAAATTTTAGTTAATTTAAAATTTTAATTAAAGAAAATAAATATGAAATACTTAGAATAATAAAGAAAGAAAGAAAGAAATGAACAATGAAGTGATGTTAACATAATAAAGAAAGAAAGAAAGAAAGAAAGAAAGAATAAAAAAAGGAAAAAAAATTAGTAATCTTTTATTTTGAAACAGATGAAGAGGAGAAGGGAGAAGAAGTAGAGGGAGAAAATGAGGCTGGCGGGATTTGTTCCCACCTTGATTGATGGCCCAACTTTGACCCCAAGGATGAATAGAGCTTCCTTAAGCTAAAAGGTCTGGAATGGCACGAAATCCTTGTTGATGTATAGCTTGAGCTAACAGCCTGTTTTTCGGGTCTTGCTAACTTATAAATGGAATACCTAATGCAAGATTAGAGCAAGTATATATCAAAACAAGGGAGATGCTAGTAACTGCTATTATTATTATTATTATTATTATTATTATTATTATTATTATTATTATTATTATTATTATTATTATTATTATTAAAGAGCCTATGTCATAATTTAAGATAATTTTGTCATTTATTTACTTTGCCAATGTAAACTGAATATTTTTAGCCTTTAAAACCACAAATATTGTTTAAAAAATAAAATATATATATCCAAAATGGCCCAGTCAATAAGGCCCCTTTCCTTTTTCTCTATAAAAACAAAATTTTTGGCACTAAACTTAAAAGCTAAATCCACGAAAATGTTGAAATGATTTTATTAAACGCGAAATAAAAACACTCGTAAAATCCATTCTTATACCTATCCCAGAATCTGCGCAAATCCTTCTAAATAGAGACGCGATACATTTTGACAATATTTCGTTCTCTTTTCTCAACTTTTCATTCCTACATATATATATATATATATATATATATATATATATATATATTATATATATATATATATATATATATATATATATATATATATATATATATATATATATATATATATATATATATATATATATATATATATATATATATATATATATATATATATATATATATATATATATTGCCACCACTCACGGGCAGAGCTCATTTCAAAGTGTGGGCATAATTAAGAGGTAAAAAACCCATATAATTCCGAACCTAACATAGATCCCTCAGGTGGGCGCAGACAGAGGATTTAAAGAGAGGTAGGTTAAATACAGCAAGAAAAACAGACGAAGGAAGGGTGTTCCACAGAATAGAGGTGCCTGGAAAGATGGAGGTACCACAACGTGCAAGTCTATAGTTTGCCAAACTCACATAAAATTCATGTGCAAGCAAGGCACCCCTTGTGCTGTGAGGGCGACGCAATGGTGGTGGAATGTGAGAGGTCAACTCCCTCGAGCACCTGCCGTTGTAGTACCTATAGAAAAGAGAGAGCGCGCCAACGTTACGTCGCAGAGAAAGAGAGTCAAGGGAGTTTGAAAGTAGGGGATGTTTATTAGTCTCTTAGCTTTAGACTCAACATTATCCAAAAGAAGGGTAGAACAGGAACCACCTCAAATGTGAGAACAGTACTCCATACAAAGACGGATAAGACCCATATATAGTTGAAGTAACTGTTCTGAAGAAAAAAATTCCCGCAACCTCAACAGAACCTCCAGCTTTTTAGAGGCAACCTTAGCAACCGTTGTGATATGAGGTTTCCAAGATAATTTATTGTTTATGTTCAGACCAAGAATATTTATGTTGTTCACAGATGAGACGGGAGAGCCATCGAAGGAGATAGGAAAGTTGGAAGGTATTTTTGAGAGAGAGATGTGAAGAAGATGAGTTTTCAAAGAGTTGAATTTCACAAGGTTGCGGTGGCCCCACCGGGAAATCTCATCCAGATCGGAAAGAGTGGAATCAGAAAGTTGAAGACGAGAAGCAATTCTAGAAGCAAAAGAGGGATCAGATTTGAAATAAGAAAAAGAATGGGGAGTTGAGTGTACGGCATAAGAATGAACAGAGTTTGAATTAAGAGTGCTGGTATGGAGCGATTTGAGAGGAAAATAGATGAGTAAAAAAGAGAAGGAGGAAACCCAAAGCTTAGAGAGCAGCGACGCATGCCATACCCGTTCTAAAGCCTTGGATATGTCAAGCGCCACCACACAAGACTTTCTGTAGTCCCTAAGGGCAGAAGACTATAGATCGGTAAGATAGGAAAGAATATCACCAGTGGACCTGGTGATCTGAGAGAAGGGAGTGAGATTCCAAATGGTCAAGGAAATGAGAGTTGAGGAGAATTTCAAAGACTTTAGATAGAATACAAGTAAGAGCAATTAGGTTATTTTAGAAGGTTCAGAGCCGCTTCCTTTTTTTCGGGATTGGTTGGACATATGCATTCTTCCAGCACAGAGAAAAAGTATTAGTATTAAGACATAGAGAGTAGAGTCGAACGAGGACAGGCGCCAGCTCGGAAGCACATTCCCTCAAAACACGAGGAGGAATGCCATCCTGGCCACTTGACTTCCTTATGTAAAGACATGTTACACCTGAGAGAAGAAGTAGTAGGAGGAGGGATGCGGGAATCATCCAGGGTAGAATTAGTTAAAAAAAGGAGGCCGAAGTGATTGGCCTTTTCAGTAGGAATTTTAGCTACAGATCCATCAAATCGAATAAGAGGAGGAAAGGAAGATTTGCAAAATTTGATAGAGATATATTTGGCAAGACGCCAAAAATTTTTATCAGTAGGAGAACCAAGGAGATCAGTGCACTTTCTTTTGGTGAAAGCATGCTTGGCCTGTCGAAGTATATCTATGCAACGATTCCGAGCTGAATGAAAATTAGAAAGAGTGATAGAAGAGAAGTTTTTCCAAACTCGATACGCATTGTCTCTCTCTTTTATGGCACGAGAGCAGGCCCCATCAAACCATGGCTTTTGGGGAGAGAAAGATTTAGTTGAAGAAGGAATGAACCTGCTCATCTCATCAGATATCACTTCTCCCACTTTTTCAGCAGACACCGAAGCATCATCAGTGTCAAAGCAGGATTCATTCTAAGAATAATTGGCAAAAAAGCGACACAATGCCCCCCAATTAGCCCTATCAAAGTGCCAGAAAGTACGCTATATATATATATATATATATATATATATATATATATATATATATATATATATATATATATATATATATATATATATATATATATATATATATATATATATATATATATATATATATATATATATATATATATATATATATATATATATATATATATATATATATATATATATATATATATATATATATATATATATATATATATATATATATATATATATATATATATATATATATATATATATATATATATATATATATATATATATATATATATATATATATATATATATATATATATATATATATATATATATATATATATATATATATATATATATATATATATATATATATATAGAGAGAGAGAGAGAGAGAGAGAGAGAGAGAGAGAGAGTTGAATCTACTTCTTAAGCAAAATTTGGAAGTAATTTGTAATCAATAGCATGCCATTGCTTGCCTTTCAAGAGTTCATGTTATGCCATTTCAAGCATCTTGGAGTCTTTCTTATATAATAAATTTATCGAGTTCTTAAGTTTAAAAAGCTTCAAATCTAATAAATTTTTACTTCTAGTAACCAACCCTCTGCAGCTAAAAAAAAATAAATAATAAAATAAGAAAAACCTAAATCGTACAGTTAGCTGCAACGTGGATTTGCACCATTTCCGAACATCATTTAATACAATCAAAAGAGAAAAAAAAGTTAAATATTTTTAAACAATTAAGTACAGGTTTTCTCAAACAATTTCAGTAACGGAAAATTCAATCTTACAATGCTTGTATTCACAATCGCCTATATTATTATTTATTTGAAAAGATTTTCAATATTTTCTAAATTTGAAAACAATTTATAATTGTTTCTCTCAAGCAGAGTTGAGAATTAAGCTCAGATTTTGTGAAATTCTTCTTCGTTTGAAACATTTTCTAACACAACTAATGATGATTAAAAAGTGCCAACTATCGATTATGGTTCGGTAAGGACCTGGGTGATGATATATATATATATATATATATATATATATATATATATATATATATATATATATATATATATATATATATATATATATATATATATATATATATAAGCTTTGATTTCTAAACTTCCCTCTTTCGGTATCTATCCTTCTCTCTGTGATCTTCTCGCTAATTTCCTTTCCGGTCGTTCTATAGCAACTGTTGTAGACGGCCACCGTTCATCCTTTAAATCTATTAATAGTGGTGTTCCTCAGGGTTCTGTACTATCACCAACACTTTTTCTACTTTTCATTAATGACCTTCTCTCTATTACTTCATCTCCTATCCACTCCTATGCTGATGACTCCACCCTTCATTATTCCTTCCATTTTGAAAAACGTCCCACCCAACAGCAGTTGATAGACTCGAGAAGGGTAGCCTTGGAGCAACTAACCTCTGATCTTTCTCGTATTTCAAATTGGGGCAGAGAAAACATGGTTGTTTTCAATGCCTCAAAAACTCAATTCCTCCATCTCTCCACTCGACACAATCTTCCACACAACTATGATATCTTCTTCGAAAACAAACAACTCAAGCCTTCATCTGTCCTTAATATTCTTGGTGTTTCTTTTTCTCGTGATCTTTCTTGGAAAGATCACATTACTTCTCTTTCTAAACAAGCTTCTAAGAGGTTGGGTGTTCTGAGGCGCCTTCAGAATTACTTCACGCCACCCCAGTTGCTTGCTCTGTATAGGGGTGTTGTTCGTCCCTGTATGGAGTATGCTTCGCACATCTGGGGTGGTTCCACACATACAGCTCTCCTAGAGAAGGTGGAGTCAAGGGCATTTCGTCTCATCAACTCTCCTACTCTTACTAACTCTCTTCAATCTCTTTCTGCCCGTCGAATTGTTGCGTCACTCTCTCTTTACTATCGCTATTACAACGGACACTGCTCTTCTGAACTCTCTCGTGCATACCTCCTCCATTGAGAAGAGCTCGTGCGACACGCCTTTCTACACATTCTCATCCTTTCTCTGTCCAACTCTCCGACCCCAGACTTAACCGCTATGCTCAAGTCTTACATATACTCTACTGGTAAAGTCTGGAACACACTCCCTTCATCTGTTTTCCCAACTTCCTTTGACTTGCATACTTTCAAACGCCGTGTGTCTGGACACGTCGGCCACCATCGACCATGATTATAGACCTTTCCCAACTCCGGTGGAATTTGGTAGGCCTCCTGGCCTTTGCCCACCGGAGGAGACATAAAAAAAAAAAAAATATATATATATATATATATATATAATATATATATATATATATATATATATATATATATATATATATATATATATATATATATATATATATATATATATATATATATATATATATATATATATATATATATATATATATATATATATATATATATATATATATATATATATATATATATATATATATATATATATATATATATATATATATATATATATATATATATATATATATATATATATATATAATATATATATATATATATAAACAAGACAGTGGGTGAAAATTTGAAATCATTATTATTTGGTAACTATTTATAATTACTTGTGTTTGAATATTAGAATATTACAAAATAAAAGAAAATTGCAATTAAAAATTTATATTACTACTCATATTCCTTCCGATTTTATTCTTTTAAACGAGTACCTTCAATTAACTCTTTGCAACTCATTTTAAATTACTTGAAGAAGCAATTTTAAATTATTAAAATCTCCGAACAACTCGACAGCTCAAAATAAAAACCTAAACTAAAATTTGAGTTTTGAAAGAAAGAAAAACTCAAGAAAATTGATTCATAAACTCAAAAGAGAAATAAATTTGAAACTCTTCCTTATAAACAGGAATGTAATTCACCCAACTTTACATTGGACTTTCATTCCGATAATTCAGCATTAGAACTAAAGCAATGTGAAAAGGAAACATAATAATGAAAATAATAATAATAATAATAATAATAATAATAATAATAATAATAATAATAATAATAATAATAATAATAATAATAATAATAATAATAATAATAATAATAATAATAATAATGATAATAATAATAATAATAATAATAATAATAATAATAATAATAATAATAATAATAATAATAATAATAATAATAATAATAATAATGATAATAATGAATAATAATAATAATAATAATAATAATAATAATAATAATAATAATAATAATAATAATAATAATAATAATAATAATAATAATAATAAAAATAATAATAATAATAATAATAATAATAATAATAATAATAATAATAATAATAATAATAATAATAATAATAATAAAACATCTATCGAATTTTTGCATAATTAAACTTAATTAACGGTAAAAACAACAAAAAACTATAAACAAAATTCTACAGAATATTATCTACCAAATGACTGTAAAATAATTGTCAAAATACTTTATTTGACTAACTTATATCACAGTGTCATATGATAAATATTTAGTAACTTTTTTCTATATTAGAGGTATAAATTAAATTATGAATAAAATGTTAAAAATAAATTTTATAATTTTTAGTTACTCTGAATTTTATTCATAATGTTATGTCATAAAAAAAAATTAAAAATTTCCTTAAAAAAAATCGCAATTCCTAATTCAAAATTTCCATTTTCAACTTTCAAAAGGGTGCCATATTGTAAAGAGAATTATCAAACTGTTCTTTCAAACGTTACCCCATATCTATTTCTATTCCAAGTGTATAAATACAGCAACCGATACGTACATATAAGCGAATGACCAGAAAAGGAAAGGTAATATTCAGCAGATGATTATTCCATTCCTCTTGCGAATAGGGGAAGACGATATGCGAAACATTAACCCATATATTGAACACTTCCTAAAAGCTCAGAATGAAACTTAGAATGGGCAGAGATACACTGGAAAAAAACTTACATTTCCCCACCCTAAGGGAAAGGGGAAAGAGAAAAGATAATAAAATGAAAATTCGGTAAAGAAGGGGAAATTTCGAGGGGATGTTAGCTAATGTCGAACAAATGGTTTTCTCTCTCTCGAATTACGCTTAATTTACTTACATTGGAGGCCGAAAAAAGTTATTAAAAGCATTCGATGAGATTTGTCGAGATTACGGGATAAGGAAGGCGTAAGGTCGGAAAATGGGACAATATTTGCTCTCCTATTCCTATCTATATGTACAAACATACCAATATCTTTACACAATATATATATATATATATATATATATATATATATATATATATATATATATATATATATATATATATATATATATATATATATATATATATATATATATATATATATATAATATATATATATATATAATATATAAATAATAATAATACTACTACTACTACTACTACTACTACTAATAATAATAATAATAATAATAAAACCTGAGAAGTTAGCTAATCCTCGTTTATTAAATGTCTACGCGTTCTTTCTTTCTTTAATTCTTCGTTCATTTTTAAATGTCTTTTTCATTTGGTCTTTTTGTTACTCTTCAAAAGAAGATTTTTTAAATTTCTTATTTTCAACGTTTCACTTTTTATTTTGTTTCATTTTATTCGTAGCAACGCTGCTTGATCATTTAATTAAATTAGTTATTTAATAACAATGCCAATTAAAATACGCTTTGATAGTGCCAATATCGAAATAGCCCTTTCCCATTGACCATTCATCTTCAATTAAATTAATAAGGATAGCTGGCACTGTGCCTCAAACGTCGAAATACCTTTAATTAAGAACAGGTAACGTATAATTGAAAACGCTTTCAATCCAAATTTAAATTTCAATATCACCCTACACTATATATATATATATATATATATATATATATATATATATATATATATATATATATATATATATATATATATATATATATATATATATATATATACGCAAGAGGTCAAAATTTATCAGCACTTCTGTGAGGTGGACCGCACTGCGTTGAGCGCTTGCAGGCTAAAAAGCACTCCTGACATAACGTGATTTGATTCCGATCGTTGCAGAGATCTCGTTGGTGTTACAGCGTAAAACATGGCCGCGCTGTTACCAGTGTGCATCTACAAAGAACAGAGATCAATGTTACAATTTCTGTGATCTGAGAGTGTATCAGGGACTGAAATTCATCGCAGACTCAATGAAATACGAAGACAGTGTTTTACAGCGTAGAAGTGCTTTTAAATGAATCAAGAAGTTCAAAAATGGCCTAACAAGAGTCAATTACGAAGAGGGGCAAGGACGATCATCAATCTGAACCACTGATTTAAAGATTGAACGAGCTCCACAAAGGATTCTAGCCAACAGACGAATCCCCATCGATGAGGTGGTGTGTTTGATGCAAATTAGTCACGGCCTCTGCATACCATATCAAATATGAAAAGCATGGATTCCATGAAGTCTGTGGAAGATGGATCCCACCTGAGCTTATTCAAGAGCATACATAAACCCTATTCACCCGCTACAACGACAAAGGAGAATCTTTTTTGGGAAGAGTAGTGAAAGGAGATGAGATCTGAATTCAAAAGACAGAGTATGGAGTAGAAACACTCTGGATCACAAAGCACGAAAAATTCAAGAGAACATTTCGTGGGAAAGTTGATAGTAGTCCTTATTTTGGGAATTGAAAAATTCCTGAAAAAAGGATCGATAGTCAATAGTATATTTTGCAGCGACATGTTTACCAACAAATTGAAACTAGAAATTCTCACCAAACTCCAAGGCTTACTGTCTAAATGAGTGTTATTGTTGCACAACAATGCACGTCCGCTTACAGCCAGACAAAAATTTTGGTTTTAAGGTTGAAGGAACACTCTTCATATAGCCAAGATCTCGTTCCTTGTGATTATTACCTCTTTGTACCATTTAAAGATGCTTTACAAGGTAATCGATTTACAAAGAACGAAGAAGTGAAGGAGGCGACTCACCGATGGGAGAGGGGAAGGGGGAAGAAAAAAAAAAAAAAAAACTTCTTCAAGAAAATAAGAGAGTTTGTGGACCGCTGTACGAAGAGCATTGAAAATCAAGGAGATTATATTGAAAAATAATGTGATTGTCAAAATATGTTACTAATGATATATATATATATATAGTATATATATATATATATATATATATATATATATATATATATATATATATATATATACTATATTATAATATATAATAATAATAATAATAATAATAATAATAATAAATAGTAGTAGTAAAGTTAGCTTATTTTTCTGTAAAGACTCTTACAAAAGAATGTGTGAGGAATGAAAGTGGATTTTAAAAGCGAAACAATGGGAGGATAATCTTCGCTTTGCATCTATTAAACATTTGACTGAGTAAAACACTGGAAAAAATTCTTAGTTCACAGGTAAAGAATTTGGCACCTACGCCATTATTATTATTGTTCTTATTATTATTATTATTATTATTATTATTATTATTATTATTATTATTATTATTATTATTATCAGTTATTATTATTATTATCTTACATTAATTATAATGATATTATTATTATTATTATTTATTATTATTATTATTATTATTATTATTTATAATATGGTTATTATTAATAGTAATAATAATAATAATTATAATAATACTATTATTATTATTATTATTATTATTATTATTATTATTATTATTATTATTATTATTATTATTATTATTATTATTTATAATTATTATTTTTATTATTTATTATTATTATTATTATTATTTATTATTATTATTATTATTATTATTATTATTATTATTATTATTATTATTGTTATCATTATTATTATCATTGTATTGGGCAACAAATAGCAATATTTTCTGTTGAATTAGATAATTTATGTGTACGAATTTTCACTTAGTTTTCCTCTACAAGGTTCTGATCTTGCTCATCACTCCATCCACCTTCATCATATTCATAAAATTTTTTTTTACTCAATTTCCCAAAATGTTTTTGTAGTTACACATATGCAACTAGGTTATTATCGAGATCTATTGTTACAGTATTGCTGTATTATGTTTATTTTTATATGGAACACCCTGAAAAATATTTTTACTGGAATCATTTTTAATCCACTTTAAAATGGTCAATTTTCTGGTAGAACAATAAGGACAACAGGGAGAATACAAGGAGAATATCCTTGTTTCCTTTGCTTATGTAATGACAAAGCCAAGGCCAGAACATTATTTCAAAGAAATTTGGCCATCATGAACTTCACTTACTCTCGGAGAAAATATTGTAATTAATCCACCTTTAGTGAGTAGATAAAATCACATTTCTTCCTCTGTATATCAAACTAGGCCTCATTAAAAATATATATAAAAGTTTAAGATAAGAACGACGAGTGTTTAAATACGTATTTCAAAATTATCAAGTTTAAATTGTGAAAAAATCAAGGCGGAAATTTTCGAATTCCTACAAATAAAAAACATTAATAAAGGCAGCAATTTCCTTAATGTCATGAGTGAAAAAGTGAAATAATACCTGGTTCTCATTCGTAGACTTAATAGAAAACGTTTTAGGCAATTATAGGGTAGATAACTACAAAGAAATCGTAAAAACCTTTTAAGAGACTGCAAAGAGTTAGATTGTAATATAAGCGTAAAAAGTGCAATTTTTAAATTGGGTCCCAAATTCCCCCAAATTCCAAGTAATTTAGGTGAACAATGGGAGAGATTCCACCAAGATATCAAAATTATGGAGTAACCTTACCAAGGAAGATGATATTCCCACAAGATGTCTGATTACTCCTGGTGCTCGAAAAGAGACCTGCCGTCAACAGCAAATAAGAT
>SEYY01022275.1:40000-55000 GCA_009176605.1 Armadillidium nasatum | reverse complement strand
ATTTAATTATGTTATAGAAATTAAACTTTTGTTTTGGAAACATTTTATGTTCCCCCGTGAGTTAAATGAAAAATCTAAAAATTATATTCTCTTTTGAGGACATTTTTCAGGTATAAAAATATGAGGTGGAAATGATTCACCTCGTTATGATATTCTTTTCATCTTTCACAAACTCACGATTTCTGTCTTTGGGTCAACATTATTTCATTTAATTAACCTTCAGTTTTTAATAACTATCTATTTAAAAATGTGAAACTCATTCGTAAATTCGGTCTTTCTTTCTTTCTTTTGAATCGCAAACTGTTTCAACCCAAAATTTTCCATTACGTCTTTCTTCTTCTCTAAATACGATCTTCTCAATCCTTTTAAATTAGGAAATTCTCATCAAATGGAGTTACCAACCAACCAACAAACAATAATTATTATTTTTAAGTCTTCAAAATTATTGAATTTTTATCATTTCTTTTGTTTTATATTATTTCTATATGTATTCTATATGCAAAATTAGGTGTTTTTTAAAAGTGATTTGATATTTTACAAATAAGTTAAAAATAATAAGAAAACAAACCTATATATATATATATATATATATATATATATATATATATATATATATATATATATATATATATATATATATATATATATATATATATATATATATATATATATATATATATATATTATATATATATATATATATATAAAGTGTAAATTTTAGCTCATATAAGGTTGGATTAGCACCAAATACTCCTTTTGAAATAGATGTAAATGACTTAGCAAAAATATTACTTTTCGAAAACAACTTTTTATTTTCAAAACTTATTTAGATAATAAAAATGCATACGCGCATACACTCTCCTCACACACGCACAATATATATATATATATATATATTTATATATATATATATATATATATATATAATTTATATATATATATATATATATATATATATATATATATATATATATATATATATATATATATATATATATATATATATATATATATATTATATATATATAATATATATATATATATATATATATATATATATATATATATATATAAAGAAATAGGTTAGTGAAGAGATGAAAAGTGAATAAATTGAAAATTAAATAAAAGCAAGAATTTGGAAAAAAAATTTGAAAAACAATAAAAAATTCAAGAAAAAAAAAAAAAAAAAAAAAAAAACCTTCCTCATAATTGGATGAATGAAAACCACTCTTTCTTATTCTGCAAGCTCTCTACTCTCACAATCTGCAACGCATCTTATGCATACACATACATACATACATACACATACATACATACATAATACAAAACATACATACATAAATGGTGCGTAGAAGGAAGGGTAAGCAATTTTGAAAAAGCTTAAAAAGAGTCCTAAATAGATTGTGTTTGCGTTTCGTGATCTTTTAGTTAGGTTCAATTATCGTCCGGTCGCGAGATTTTAGCGATAATACCCAAAATGTTTCGATTAAATAGATTTTTATACGTCTCAATAGTTAACGCTTCTGCAACATAATATATATATATATATATATATATATATATATATATATATATATATATATATATATATATATATATATATATATATATATATATATATATATATATATATATATATATATATATATATATATATATATATATATATATATATATATATATATATATATATATATATATATATATATATATATATATATATATATATATATATTATTTGAGGACTATATCCGGAATCGCATAAAACCTATTGTTCTTGTACACTAAAAACTCTTGTTAAAAATTTCAATAACCTTTTCGCTCTTCCTGATATTTAGTGAAATATTTCAAGACTAACTTTGATTCTTCTTCTTTTCTCTCTTTTGTTTCTTCCAACATCACAACTTCTGTTTAACCTTCTTCAGCTGAAGCCAAACTTTTCACTTAAAACTCGGTTTCTAATGCAACTTTAATTAAGCAATTCTAAAGATACTCTTCCTTCTCCAACTCCTAATGTAATTTCTTATAAAGATATGATTCTGTTTTTCAACTTATTACTAAGGCGTATTATCCTGACGATATTTCTTATGAGTTTTTTAAATCTTATGATTCCTAACCTTGGTGAAACTGTTTTGCTTCCTCCTATCAACTTTATTTTTTTAAAAGAGGAATTCAGTGAACCTGCTCCGAAAAGGGAGACCTCTCTCAATTCTCTGATCATCATCCTATTGCCCTACTCTATTCATTCCTAAGTTTAGAATCTACCCTTTTGAAGAAGATTTGGAAACGACTCACATTTAATCTTATCTCAATCTGTAATATGGTTTTTGAAAGAAATTCTCGGTTGGTGATTTCTTTCGCTTTCCTCTGACTTTATGTTTTTTGATATTCAATACTTCTGTGAATCTTTTATAGTGCAATAAATATATAGAAAGCGTTCGTTAGAATCTGACATCTAGCTTTGATTTTAAAATTTCCAAATTTCGGTATTTATACTTGTCTCTGATTTCCTTTCCTGGTCTTCTGTAGCAGCTGTTGCAGATTGTCATCGTTCATCTTTTAAAGAAATCAGCAGCGATGCTCCTCAGGGTTCTGTCTCATTCCCAATTTTTTTTTCATCCTTTTCGTCATTGACAAAATTTCTATTTGTTACTTCGTCTTTTTTCCACTCTACATTTAATTACTCTTTTCAATTGAAAACGCTGCTTTCAATATGAAAACGCTCCTCTCAACAGCTGGTATCCAGTGACCTAGGATGGTGACCTTGCAGCAACTGACCTCTGTCTGAACTTTTTTGTATCTCTAATTATGTTTAAGACACCATTATGTTTTCGGTGCTTCAAAAACTCAAATCTTTCATCTATCTACTCAACAAAATGTTCCAAACAACTACAACATCTTCGAAAACAAACACTCAAACATTCTGTCCTTAAAATTCCTTTTCTCAGGAAGGTCATATTATCTCTCTCATCAAACACTCTTTTATGATATTTGATGTTCTGAAAACCCTTCTATAAATATCCCTAGTTGTTTGCTCTGTATAGTGGTGTTGTTAACTTTTGTGTAAAATATATATTTCATATTTGGGGTGTTTCCGCAAATATGATTCCCTTGAAATAGTAGAATCAATTGCATCTTGAGGAACTATGCTACTCTCACTGATTCTCTTCAATCTTTTTCTGGCGTACGAAGAATAGCATTACTCTTTATAATATAGTTCCTACAATTTTCAGCGCTATTCTGAACCTCTTCTTTTATATCTACTACCCTGAGAAAAGTTTTGTGTGAACATCTTTCCACCCAGTCTCATTGTTCTTCATCCAACCCTCTCACCCAGACTTAACCGCTATGATCATTCTGAATTTTACTCAACTGGTAAAGTAGGGAACACTCTTCATTCTTTCTTATTCAGTACATCCTTCAAAAACACTTTCAAAGCTATGTATATAGTCATTTCGTCCGTTAATCTGTTTGTAGGATTATTTATTCCCAAATCTAAATCTATTTGGGTTTCTAGTTTTTCTCACAAACAGGTTATATATATATATATATATATATATATATATATATATATATATATATATATATATATATATATATATATATATATATATATATATATATATATATATATTATATATATATATATATATATATATAAGAGAACGAAATGCAAGTACAGCATTTTTAGAAATACAACATATTTAAAACCTTAAAAAAAATTGAATGATATAAAAGAGAAAAAATGATACATTGGCTTTTCCAAAACTGATTGCCAAGAATATACTTTTATAAAGTTACATAGGAGAAATAAATGATCTTAAAGAAGGATATATCTGCATATATACTGCTTACTAGCATACATACATATCAGCATACATACTGCCTACATACTCTTTACTAGTTTATCATAGAAGTAATGAATATCATTTTAATATTAAAAAAGCAACATTAATTACTTAGTTGAATAATAGTGACTTCAAGTGTTTGACTGAGTCAATTTTAATTAAAAATACAGATAAAATGTATATAAAAATAGGATCTTTTAAGATTGAAAATATTAGAAAGAGTATTTAAAAAAATTCTAAGAGTGCTTTTGAGGTACGATGTTACAGTCACTTAGTTTTATACATAGAGTCTTAGTTTCATTTCTTTTAAAAGCAATTCTCTCCTTCTCTTTATTAACAATTCATTCTTGAAAAAGTAATTTTATATTATCATTTCGAAAGCCATCATTTGAAATTATTTTTTTAAATTGTTCCAATTTCTACTTTCGTTATTTTAATGTTTTTAGCATTTTAATAATAATATTTTGGAGGATATATATATATATATATATATATATAATATATATAATATATATATATATATATATATATATATATATATATATATATATATATATATATATATATATATATTTACAACTGGTTTGCAAAGGAACCAGAGTACTACTAAAATTTCCAGCCGAGTTAGGGAAAAACCCCTTTAATCGGGTCAAGTTAAAGGCTGACATGTCCCGATACACGTACTTTAAAAGTGTGTAAGTCATAGGAAGTTGGGAAAATAGATGAAGGGAGTGTGTTCCAAACTTTACCAGTAGAGTACATGGAAGATTGAGCATAGCGGTTAAGTCTGAGGTTAGAGAGTTGGACAGAAAAAGAATGAGACTGGGTAGAAGTGCGTATCGCACAAGCCCTCCTCAATTTAGGAGGTATGTGATGATAAAAATCCAGAATAGCAGTGCCAATTATAATAGCAATAGTATTAGGGAAAGTGACGCAACAATTCGACGGGCTGAAAGAGACTGGAGAGAATTAGTGAGAGTTGAGAAGTATGAACCAACCGGGGCCCCGGCCCCGGCTAAAAATCGGGGAAAACCGGAGTTTGCCTGCCGGGGCCAAAATGGCAAATTATACTTGAGGGGACAATCCAATTTCAAAAATTTTTTTTTTTTTTAATTTTCAGCCGATTCTCTTGAAATTTTCAGTGTATATAGCTTTTTCCCGGTGAAAAAAAAGGCCATTTCTAGAGTTTTTCTGAGTCTATAACTGCTAAAAAGTTTTTTTTTTTTTTTTTTTTTGAAATTTGACCCTTTTCAAATGAATGGCGGGGCAAAACCACCATTCGGAATGACCTGAAATTTGGATTGTATATTTAGAATTCTATTGGCAACAAAAACCTGTAACAAACATTTGTTACAGAGTTATAGGAAAAAATGTTAAAAGCTCAAAACTGAACAACTATCGATTTTTTTTTAAATCCACATTTTCGGACAAAAAAAAAATAAAAAAAAAAAAACTACAACTATAACATTTCTTATTTATTGTGGGTGCATAGAGGAGGGATGGGTCTACAAATTCTTCTTTAAACTTTATTCAATGTGATTCGTTGGTTTCGAGATATAGCCTCTCAAAAAAGGTCCGTTTCTGACCAAATTTCAAAAATTTCCAAAGTTTGAGAGGCTACATCTCGCTTCAAACAAATGACCTAAATAAATATTATTTCCCTGTCCCTCCTCTAAACAATATCAAAAATAATGAAATTAATAGGTAGCGTGCTTTTCAAATAATTTTTTTCTCCGGAAGGGTACGATTTTTTTTAAAACAAAAACTTTCAAGTGCTTATAACTTTTTTTTTCTAGATGTGATATCAAAAATCTGTTCTCACCAATGCAAGAAATTAGGGCTAAGATTATTCAGTTAAATTTTCAGCTCATGTGGACCAGTGGTTTGACCCCGCTATTCATTTTTTTCAACTTTGGGTCCAAAAAACTTTCAAACATTTATAGACTCTGGAAAATGTTCGAAATGAACTCAGAACTTTGGGAAAAATTGCATATTCCCTGAAAATTTCAGCTCAATCAGTCAAATAATAATAATAAAAAAATTTCCAACAAAATATAAGATAATTAAGATTTTTCTTCTTGTTTTTTTAAAATTTTCTCTTTTTCTGTTTCTTTTGACAGCTCCTTTTCAGCTAGAGAATGTACATTTTTGTGTTTTGAATTTAGATGCCCCATAAAGATTTGGTTGAAAATTTTTTACTTGTAGCACCCAGAGGTCCTCTTCTAATTTCCTGACTGCAGATGTTACATTTAGCTATTTCGAGCCTATCCTGAAACATTGAAAATATTTCCATACTGCTGAAGCTGTTCTTTTAACCATATTGATTGAAAGTATAAACAAAATAATAATTTTGAAATAATGTAGCTAATTCATACAAGTTTGATACATAGCAATAATATAACAATGATATGTATAAATATAGGTTATATTGATAATTTTATATCTTACATTTTTTCAAACTTTACTTTAGGGTCTAATAGGCAAAGCTGCTGAATCACTATTATGATTCAAAAAAATTTTTTTTTTTTTTTAATTTTTGTACTTTTTTATTATACAAAATCTGTAATTTTCTGAAAATTTTTCGGAGAAAATGCACATAATCATTAATTTAATTGAATGTTGGCTATTCTACGCCTTTCTAAAAATTAAATAAACCTCAATTAAATTTATATCTAATTTTTTTAACCTAAAATTTCAGTGCTTTTGACCTCTACAAATTTCGGCCCGGCCTCGGCACCGGCCCCTTCCCCGGCTACGGCCCAGACAAAATTCCAGCCCCGGTCGGTCCTTATCGAGAAGTTCATATGACGAAATGCCCTATACTCCACTTTTTCATGGTGAGCTGTATGGGTGGATCAACCCTTGATGTGTGATGCGTACAATATACAGGGGCAAACATCATCTCGATAAAGAGTAAGCAATGGGGTGGTGCGAAGAAGTTCTGAAGGCTCCTCAGGATACCCAACATCTTATAAGCTTGTTTAGAAAAAGAAGGAATGTGATCTTTCCAAGAAAGATCACGAGAAAAAGAAACACCAAGAATATTATGGAAAGATGAAGGTTTGAGTTGTGTGTTTTCGATGAAGATATCATAGTTGTGTGGAAGATTGTGTCGAGTAGAGAGATGGAGGAATTGAATTTTTGAGGCATTGAAAACGACCATATTTTCTCTGCCCCAATTTGAATTGCGAGATAGATCAGAGGTTAGTTGCTCTAAGGCCATCTTCCATGCCTCTATTAACTGTTGCTGGAAGGGGCCCCTTTCAAACTGAGAAGAGTAATGAAGGGTGGAGTCATAAGCATAGGTGTGTGTGGATAGGAGATGAAGTAATAGAGCGAATGTCATTAATGAAAAATAGAAAAATTGTTGGGGATACAATAGGAAGTACAACACTATGTATGAACGGTGATCATCTACAACGGCTGCTATAGAACGACCAGAAAGGAAGTCAGAGAGAAGGTCAAAGAGAGAACTATAAATTCTGAAAGAGGGAAGTTTGGAAATCAAAGCTTTGTGCTAGACTCCATTGAAGGATTTCGATATGTTCAGTGAGACAGCAAAAGCTTCACCGAAATGCCGAAGAGAGGAGAACAAAGAATCAGAGAAAAGAGAAAGATCACCAGTAGATAGTTTTTTACGAAAATCATTTTGGTGTCACAAAGAATATATTTTGCACTATTCCGGAATGAAATATAAGTTGCATGAATTTATGGAGTTTGAAGAAGATGATAATTCCTGAAAGCAGCATCCCTGCTGCAGATAGCATGAAAACAAGTAGTGTTAAACCAAGGTTTGTCAGGCTTAGTAGAAGGGAAAGAATATGGAATGTATGCCTCCATGCCTGAGAGAATCTTCTCAGCCATGAGCTCAGCATTTCTTGAGAGATCTCTCTCACGGAAAATCAGGAAAGTATAATCGCAAGTCAGACCAGTTAGATGAACCAACATACTAGAAAGTCGGAGGCCGTTCTTGCAGAAGACTTGAAAAGACAGAACAAGATATAGAGATAAGAATGTGATCATGTGAACCCAGAGGTGGAAAGAGTTTAACGGTATAAGAAGGATAAGAGATTAAGAAAAGATCAAGTATGCTGAGTTTATCAACATGACGGTCAGGGATACGGGTAGGGAGTTGCACTAACTACTTAAGGTTGTTCTGCATAGAAAAGTGGTGACACGAAGGCACTCTAGAGACTCTCTTAGAAGGTGAAGTACGAAAAGGAACAAACGAAAGGGCAACGGAGTGAAGTCGAATCATGTAACCCACCCTATCAACCCGCGTGTTAAGTCCAATGGGAGATAGTTTCATCGCTTCTGACTGCGCTATGTCCTCCCCCTATATATACAGTATATATAATATATATATATATATATATATTATATATATATATTATATATATATATATATATATATATATATATATATATATATATATATATATATATATATATATATATATATATATATATATATATATATATATATATATATATATATATATATATATATATATATATATATATATATATAATATATATATATATATATATATATATATATATATATATATATATATATATATATATATATATATATATATATATATATATATATATATATAAAATATAATATTATACAACAGCAATTAATAGACCCAAGGATGGCAGCAACTGACCTCTGATGAATCTCACATTTCAAATTGGAGCAGTGAAAATATTGTTCATTTTCAATGCCACCAAAACTCAATTCTTCTATCCCTCTACTCGATACAATCTTCTACACAACTATGATATCTTATTTGAAAACACACAACTCAAACCTTTATTTCTTCTTAACATTCTTGGTGTTTCTTTTCCTCGTGATCTTTCTTGGAAAGATCACATTACTTCTCCCTCTAAACAAGCTTCAGAGAGGTTGGGTGTTCCGAGGTGCCTTCAGAATTACTTCACTCCACACCAGTTGCTTGCTCATCATAGGGGTGTTGCTCGCCCCTGTATGGAGTACGTATCACACATCTAGGTTGGCTCCTCTCACACAGCTCTCCTTGAAAAGGTGGAGTCTAGAGCTTCTCTTCTTATCAACTCTCCTGCTTTCACTAATTCTCTCCAGTTTCTTTCTGCGCGACGAATTGTTGCAAGTCTATACTATCGCTATTACAATGGACTGAACTCTTTCGTCGCATACCTCCTTCACTGAGAAGAGCTCGTGTGTGTACACGTCTTTCTATACAGGCTCATCCTTTCTTTGTACAACTCTCTGACCCCAGACTTAACAGTTATGCGCAATTTTACGTGTACTCTACTGGTAAAGTCTGGTACACACTCCCTTCAACTTTTTTTCCCCAACTTCCTATAATTTATATACCTTCAAACGCCGTGTATCAGGACGTGTCGGCCTTTAATCTGACCAGGTTCTTGATTTTATCCCAAACTCTGGTGGAAAGTTAGAAGGCCTCTGGCTTTTCTCACCAGAGTTGAAATAATATATATATATATATATATATATATATATATATATATATATATATATATATATATATATATATATATATATATATATATATATATATATATATATATATATATATCGTTGATACAAATGCAAACCATCGAATGTGAAAAATCACGTTTTTGAATTCCGCATTCAAGGTGTTTCTTCAGAAATGAAACGCATGGCGGCAATGTCTTGAACCTGAATTCCCTTTACAAACCAAATAAATAGCAGTTTTAAAGTATTAAAAACGTATAATTTCTTATGTTTTTCTATGGGTACGTATCGAATACACAGGTTAATTAAGAATTTATTAAAAAGCAAATATCAAGCTACAAACATTCCTGAAATCATTTATGAACGTAATATTGAAAACAATCTTGTTCTATTTGCTGATTTAATTAATAATGAGTATTTTAGTTTTTTTTTTTTTTTTTTTTTTTTTTTG
Organism: Armadillidium nasatum; assembly: GCA_009176605.1. Lineage (NCBI taxonomy): Eukaryota > Metazoa > Arthropoda > Malacostraca > Isopoda > Armadillidiidae > Armadillidium > Armadillidium nasatum. The sequence continues at coordinate 45,213 of SEYY01022275.1, read as the reverse complement.
TTTTTTTTTTTTTTTTTTTTTTTTTTTTTTTTTTTTTTTTTTTTATTTATATATATTATATATATATTATATATATATATATATATATATATATATATATATATATATATATATATATATATATATATATATATATATATATATATATATATATATATATATATATATATATATATATATATATATATATATATATATATATATATATATATATATATATATATATATATATATATATATATATATATATATATATATATATATATATATATATATATATATATATATATATATATATATATATATATATTGCAGTCTACCGTGAAAAAACTGTAGAATGATTAACTCACGTGCTTGAGAGTGCCGGTTTGATCCCACTTGGGGATTCTTGGTATATATACCACCTAGAAAAGTTTCTCTCCTCGATGAGGCAAAGCCGTGAGATGTGAACATTTTATATAATATATATATATATATATATTATATATATATATATATATATATATATATATATATATATATATATATATGCAAGAACCCCTCACTAGGAATAACTCGCTGAGGGATAGGATACCCTTTCGTTCGTTCCTTTTCGCGTTTCTCTTTCTCAGAGGATCTCTAATGTACCCTTATCTCATATTGGAGTGTGTATGTAACAATTACCTCTCTACCCCATCTTCACACGTTCTCACAAATTTGCATGCAAACAAAATAAATAAACAAAACAAAAATGGCGAAACATAAACCTGTCTCGGAGATGCTTGGATTGGTGGAATCCAAAAAACGTCCCACATCTACCTCTCACCCGATCATCATTTGGGAATTGACGGCCTCCGATGATGAGGATGATGCCGCTAAGAATTCGTGTCCGGCTCTTCTCGGTTCTCTGTCTTCTATTAACTAATTTCTGCAACATTCGCTGCCTTTCATATTTTTCCTTTGACAAAAGCCACCTCTTTTCTTCTAAGCCTTCTTGTTCTTAACCGAAACTCAGGTGCTTGGGTGTGCTGAGAGAAAACCTAATTCTGTTACCTTCTACTGTCTCTATCCTCAATTTTTAATCACAAACGGATGTTGCACATGTGTACTCAACGATGTTATTTGTTCTCGTGTTTCTAATTTACAATTCTTCACTTCTAAATTTATTTGTTCTGTCTTTTTATCTCTTAATTCTACTGACTATAAAAAAATTTTTTTACTATATAAACTCCAAAATAAAGCATGCTCTTTCTTCTTCTCTTTTCTCAAAAATCAACATTTAAGGTGATATCAATGTCCACCATCGCCAATGATTTTCTTCAAGTTCTCATGATCCAGCTGGTAGCTGGTGAACTCGCCAAAACTTTTTGCCCCCAGAACAACCTAGGGCAGTTGTTGCTACTCTCTACCAAAATCCCTATCCGTCTTGGTAATGAACCCAACATACTTGACCTTTTCTTAACCTCTTATCCTTCTCCTTATACTGTTAAATTATTTTCTCATGTGGGATCATCCGATCACAATATTATTTCCGTTTCTAGTTCTGTATCTTCAAGTCTTTGCAAGAACGGAGAGAAGACGGTTTCTGGCACTTCTGCACTGCTAACTGGTATGATTTGCAGTTGTATTAATCAGATTTTCCATGGAATGATTTCTGTTTCCGAAGGAGAAGTCACTCGAAATGGGCTGAGCGTATAGCCGAGGTGATTCCCTCTGGCATGGAGGCGTACTTTCCAAATTCTTTCCCTTCTACTAAGCCTAATAGACCTTGGTTCGACTCTACTATTTCTCGTTCTATCCGCCGCAGAGATGTTACTTTCAAGTATTACAGTTGACTTCAAACCCCAGAAACTCATTCAACATATATTTCATCCCGGAATCGTGCAAAATCTATTCTTCGTGAAACCAAAAATTCACATTTCCGTCGTGAAAGCAATAATTCTTCTGGTTATTCTTTCTCTCGCTTTTCCTGGCATTTACAAAAAATGTCAACTCTAGCTTTGTTTCTTCCTCTTTTTTTCTTCTAGTATCTTCTGATGGCACAACTGCCGCTTTACCTTCTACTAAAGCTAAACTCTTCACAGAAACTTTTGCCTCTAAATCTACATATGATTCCGAAGCTATTCCGTTTCCTTCAACCCCCTCTAACTCGTTTATGACTAATATAGTTATTTCATCAAAATATGTCGTTTCTGCTCTCTCTCTCTCTCTGAGCTTAACACTATGAAGGTGTATAGTACTGATAAGTATCTCTTCTGCGGATCTCAAAACTTGTGCTTTCGGGCTTGCACCCTTCCTTAATTAACTATTTCGTCTTTGTCTTTCAACTTCGACCTTCTCTTCTTGTTGGAAACGTGCGCTTATTCAACCTGTCCCGAAGAAGTGGGACTCCTCTCAACCCCCTAACGATCTTCCTATTTTATCAGCCTCCATTTTTTCTAAAGTTCAAGAATCTACCCTAAACACGAACATGTGGAAACACCTAAATTCTTCTAATCTTAGCTTGATCGCCAGTATAACTTTCGTAAAGAAAGCTCTACTGATGATCTTCTTTCTTTACTTCTGAATCTTGGTACTCTACTCTTCTGCATTTCGGTGAATCTTTCGCTGTGAGGCCGGATATATTTAAAGCCTTCAATAGAGTCTGGCATAAAGCTTGAATTTTTAAGCTTCCTTTTTTTGGATATTATCTTTTTCTCTTTGACCTTCTCTCTGATTTCCTTTCTGGTCGTATAGAACGACCAGCTGCTGTAGACAGTCACCGTTCTTCCTTAAATCTATAAGCAGTTGTGTTCTTCAGGGCTCTGTCATATTTCCAACATTTTTCCTACCTTTCACTAATTACCTCTCTATTTCTTCATAACCTTTCTACCCCTATGATGGCGACTCCACCCCTAATTACTCCTTTTACTTTGAAAAGCAACATCAGATAATTGACGCAAGAAGGGTGGCCTTTAGGCATCTGACCTCTGATCTTTCTCGTATCTCAAATAAGGGCAGAGAAAACATGGTCGTTTTCAATGACTCAAACACTCAATTCCTCCATTTTCTACTCGACACTACCTTCCACACAACTTTGACATCTAAAACACTCGACTCAAACCTTCATTTGTCCAATATCAATATTCTTGGTGTTACTTTTTCTCGTGATCTTTCTTAGAAAGATCACATTACTTCTTTTTCTAAACAAGCTTCTAAGAGATTAGGTGTTCTGAGGTGACATCATGACTTTTTTAAGCTACCCTAGTTGCTTGCTCTTTAAAGGGGTGTGGTTCGCCCTTGTATGGAGTATGCCTCACACATCTAGGGTGGCTTCTCGCACATACAGTTCTTTTCGAAAAGGTGGAGTCCAAGTTTTATAAACTCTTTTGCTCTTACTATTTCTCTCCAGTCTCTTTCTGCCCGTCGAATTGTTGCGTCACTTTCTCTATACTATCGCTATTACAACGGACATTGCTCTTCTGAATTCTCACGCTGCATATGTCCTCCGTTGAGAAGGGCTCGTGCGACAAGGCTTTCTACACAGTTTCATCCTTTCTCTGTCCAATTCTCCGACCATAGACTTTAGCGCTATGCTCAATCTTACATGTACTTTACTGGCAAAGTCTAGAGCACACTTCCTTTATTTCTTTTCCCAACTTTATTTGATTTGAACACTTAAACGACGCGTATAGGGACATGTTAGCTATTAACGACCAGATTTCCGTCTTTTCCCCAACTCTGATTAAAATCTGTAGGCCTCTGGCCTTTGCTCACCAGAGGATATATATATATATATATATATATATATATATATATATATATATATATATATATATATATATATATATATATATATATAAATATATACTTGAAAAAGGAAAAAAACTTGAAGAAGAACCAAAAGTTTGGAGTAGGTAACCCTTCATAAGAAGAAAGCTCAAGCCGTTATAAAAATCAAATTACCAACGTGAACAAAATAATGACTTTTGCATGTTTGTGTGTTAAAATGAGAAAATAAAATAGGATAAGAATAGATGTACAAGATTTTACTGGAAGAGTACATATTAGAATATCCATAGCTATTAAATCGTGGATCAGAGAGCTTAGGATTGAAAATTGAAAAATTAGCAATGCTAATCTCTGAGAAGTAGGTATGCCACAAGAAACTTAATAGAAGCAGTTTACATATATTACTGAAGGGTGTATCAATAATTTAGCAGCTGAAAGAAAATTGTAGAGCTTATGAAACTGGGATAGTTGATGAAAAAACACTATCCGTGGTTTATTTTCAAAACGATGTCAAATACGTAAAAAGTATTCCATACAGAGGCGGACAACTTTCCTGCTAAAAGAAAGGAACACATTTAAAATGAAGTGTTTCTGTAGTTTCCTTAGAACCCTAATCTAAGATTCATGTTTATAGAGAGACCATATTGGTTCTTCCAAGAGTTCACGAGAAAAATTGCTTGCTTTGTAAGAGAAGAGATGCTTTGTAATTCTTCATAAAAAAAAAATCATATTAAGAGTATTAGCGACAGGAAGATTTCCGTTGCGAGTATTTTAATTTGTTATAATTATTAGGAATATTTTGTCTCGTACATATAAAAGAAATGAGTTTTAAAGACATTGATAAAGCTATGTTTCCCCATGTCCTAATTAAAAGAAAGGCAGAGAATCAATTATTCCAAAGTTATCCTCCTAGAATTAAAAATTTGCTTGGTAGGTTATTTTTCAAAATGAAAAGAGTAACGTAAGCTATACCCATCTGTATAATAGTGGGTATATGGTAAAATGACAGAAAAAGTAGAAAAGAATTAAGGGACAGAAGAAAATATTGAAGACCACCATTAACCTTCCATATTTAAAGAATGAATGTAGGCAGTTCACATTAACTGCAGCATAGCGACCTGAAAAAGCTACATAAGCTAAAAATTGATATCAGAAGAAAGAAACTTTCATTTCAAAGTCTAGAACCAGGCTCATTCAATATCTTTATACCTAACACCAGACTAAAAAAAAATCACCTTAATGCAGAAGAGCAGGAGACCTAGAATAAGAAAGAAAGAAAGTGAGATCCCCTTTCAAGGATTTCTTATGCAAGCTACACTGGTAACCTGTAAAAAGATTAGAAGGTTTGCCAAGTTTTAGAATCTTTCTGCTAAGAATAAATCTGAAACGAAAAGAAGTCGGATTATTTGGACGATATGGAAAGAAGGTTGAAAGGGTCCCTTCTATTCGGCGATATTCTGATT
>SEYY01022275.1:30000-37500 GCA_009176605.1 Armadillidium nasatum | reverse complement strand
TTATTAGGAATTAATCCTTTTATTTTTATTATTATTATTTTTATTGTTAGCAGTAGTAGTAGTAGTAGTAGTTTGAATTATAATTAGCAGTTAAGAGGTATTATTATTATTATTATTATTATTATTATTATTATTATTATTATTATTATTATTATTATTATTATTATTATTATTATTATTATTATTATTATTATTATTGCTATATTATTATCGTCATAACAATAATTATTATTATTACACTTTTTTTTTCACGGGCAGAGCCCCTTTTCAAAATATTTTATCTTGATAACCAACTGTGAAACTTAATTAATACAAGCATTATGCCGGAGATGAAAGGACACAATGCAATATTACCATTAGTAGCCTTTATTCATTAATTAGGAAAACTTTATCAGTTAAGACCTTACTTTATTAGTCTTTGATGTGAGCATATTACAATGTAAAAAAAATTCATGTATGTGTATATTTAAATCCCTGAATAATAAAAAAAATTTAAATTAAACCAAATTTGTGAAAAATTGATAAATAAATAAATAAATTAGTAAATAAAGCAGAAAATAAGATAAAAAATAAAGTATATTTTGCAGCTTTGGGTACATCCATTTTTTAAACAAAATCCTTGAGAAAAGGTAGCTGTGATATTCGAAACTCCACTGAGACAAAATGGAGAGTACCAAAGAATGAAGGTTCAAACGTCGATGGGACAATTGGCAAAAATTCACAAAAAAAAATTTAGTCATAGACAATGTCATAACAAATCCTAGAGACATGAGGTATGATATTATTGCCATCTGTCCCAGTGATTTTTTGAAGATATCCCTTATTTGAAAATACTGGTCTGTGATTGAAACGTATTTATACTCGTATTATATTCTGATTTAAAATAAAGGAATTATTTGATGACTAACTAACTCAGTTCCTCATTGTGGATAATGATTAATGAGTCCGTTAATACTAAAAAAAGTAAAAGGAATCAGGATGAAAATACAGTCTCTGATGAATTTTAAATTAGTTTGGCAAGATAATTACTGCTACCGTTTTTATTATTAATATAGGTGGTAACTTGTGTTTTTGGTGTTGTAAGACTAATGCAAAATACTAACCTACTAGAAATCACAGTGCGAGGAGAACTACGACTGAAATTAACGAAATTAATGGTAATAGTTGATACTATCTGTATGAAAGATATCAAACTTTATTAAAAAGGGATACTTCGATTTTGGATTTCCACTGGAATTTTTTTTTTTTTTTTTTTTTTTGATATTGGTAAATGTTAAAAATTTACAATTGTTTAAATTTTATCCGATATGCATGAAACAAAAAGCAAGATGCAGGTTTTCCCAATCTTTAAAAGGTCCCGACTTTTTTTCTGTCTGTAAGTTTGTCGTATTTTCATTTGAAGAAAATCCATTCTACGCACATTTCAAAGTGGTGGGAAAAGTTCCATTCTCGAAATGACTTGAAACTTGAGCTATAAATACACGGGTATATTATTTTAAAAATGTTTTTGGATATTTTAATGTCTACAACCAAAACCCAAGGAACACCAATTCCCAACATCCTATAAAAATGAATTTCAAAACTGTTTTTTTATTTTTTTTAAAGTTTTTTTTTAACGATATTTTTTTTCCTTTTCATCCTATTAATATGAAATTTTCAAAGCATGGATGATTGATAAAGATAGATTCTTTTTGTTTAGATAATCTTTTTGCATACCCAACCATTTAAAAAAAATTTTAAAATTTTTTTTCCCTATAAGCAGAAGTAAAATGGTTGGGAATAGAAACAAATGATCTAAAAAAAAAGGATGTATCTCCTCCAATTATGAAGTTTTTTTTTTTAGATGTAATTAATATTAATCGGATGAGTAGATGAAAGTTTTAATTGAAAAACAATTTTCATAAATCAATTTGAATCAAAATTCACTACGTGTAGGGAAATCAGTACTGTTAGGATTGGTGGCAGATAGCAAAAATACCAACAATGATTTATCAGAAAATAGACTAATCTTTGCATGGTTTAAGTTTTAAATTATTTTGGCAAAGACATTCTTATTTTCTTCAAAGGAAAATACAGAGCAACCAATAGAGAGTGGAAAATGCTGAGAATAAAGTTTTTTGAGTTCGAAAAGTCTACCATATGATTGCATTTGCTGTAAATCGACTGAAAATTAGAAACTTTTGCTGAAAATAAAATTGATGATTTTTCCATTAGGTTTCACTATAAAGATGCCTTAAAATGGAAATCTCCCTTTAGGATTTCACAAACTTGAGGTATTTGAAATTTGTTATATTCAAAGTAACAATATTATCAAAAATACCACAATTATACATTTTATTATAATGCATCAAACCAATATTTCAACACCAGATTTATTCTCATAAAAATGAGGCATTAATTTTATTTTTAAAATTTATTTATTTTTTCATTTTTTATTTATATATATATATATATATATATATATATATATATATATATATATATATATATATATATATATATATATATATATATATATATATATATATATATATATATATATATATATATATATATATATATATATATATATATATATATATATATATATATATATATATATATATATATATATATATATATATATATATATATATATATATATATATATATATATATATATATATATATATATATATATATATATATATATATATATATATATATATATATATATATATATATATATATATATATATATATATATATGTGTGTGTGTGTGTGTGTGTGTGTGTGTGTGTGTGTGATGTGATATGAAGGTAGAGCATAGAACAAACAGGGTTGAAAAAAACTGGATTAGAAGTTGAGGAAAAGTCTATCACATGAAATTATCTCCAAGATAAAACAACTGCACAGATAAGAAAACTGAACAAATTTCTAAAGGCAATTTTGAATAGATAATCGATAAACAAATCATTGGTGTATCTTCTGAACTAGAGAAAACTACTGTCAACGGGAAACATTGGAATTATGATAGAATGATGTTTTCAGAGAAAGAATATTGCAGAGAATACGCTTATTTGGGAGATATATTTTTGGAGAGTCAATATAGAATTAGGGAAGGTATAGAGTTTCATAGAACAAAGGTAGCTGGAAAGAAGGAGGTACCTCAACGTGCAATCCTAGACATTGCAATACTCACACAAAGTTCGTGTGCAAAAAAGGTACCCCTTGTGCTGCGAGGGCAACGCAGTGGTGGTGGAATGCGAGGGATCAACTCCTCAAACAACTGCTGTTGTAGTTCCTATAGAAAAGCAAAAGTGCACCAAAGTCATGACTCAGAAAAAGAGGGTTAAGAGAGTTTGAAAGTAGGGGGCAATTTATTGGTCTTTTAGCCTAAGACTCAAACCCTATCGAAAAATGGGATGGAACCAGAACCACCTCAAATAAGTGAGAACAGTAATCCATTCATGGATGGGCGTATAAGACCCTTATATAATTGGAGTAACTGTTCGAAAGAAAATATTCTCGCAATCTGAACAGAATCTCCAACTTTTTTTTTTGTGGCCATCTTAGCAACCGTTGTGATATCAGGTTTCCAAGATAAATTGTTGATTATTTTCAGAATAAGTATTGGTATATATATATATATATATATATATATATATATATATATATATATATATATATATATATATATATATATATATATATATATATATATATATATGAGAATAAAAGTTACAGTTATACAATGCACCCATAAGAGGAAGAGTAAAGCAAAGATCAACTTTAAAAGCGATATGTTCTGAAATGCTTCGTTTGAAATCGTTTTCTATTACAGGAAATAAGAAAAAGAATAAATATAAATTTTTTAAAAATAATTTTGGCCCGGAAGCGCATATAAGGATTGAACATAGCAGGTAGGTCTGGAGTCAAACAGGCACCAGAGAAAAAGGACAATACGTAGAGTGAAGGATCATGTGATACTCCTTAAAGAATATATATATATATATATATATATATATATATATATATATATATATATATATATATATATATATATATATATATATATATATATATATATATATATATATATATATAAACTGGTTCCAAAATTTTCCTATCTGTCCTAATTAAAGTTAAAAAATTAGAACCATCTTCGTTTTTGTAATCTTAATTCATTTCACATGTATGATGACATCGTTAAAGAATGCTCATCTAGTGATCTTCTTTCCATTCTTTCTGACTAGTTCTTGTTCTCTTCTGGGAATCGTTCATTATCTAGTTGAACGTATGAAATTTTTCTTATACATTTGCATAAAGTTTTGATTTCTAGACTTCCCTCTTTTTTCTTTTTGTCCTGTCTGTTATTTTCCGCTGATTTTCTTTCAGATCGCTATATGGCAGCTGTGGAAAACTATTACTGTTCATCTTTCAAATTAATTAAAAGAGGATACTTTTAAAGGTTCTGTTCTATCTCCTAAACATTTTTCCTTTTGCTTTTCATTAACAACCTCTCTTGATTCTCTTCTTCACTTATCAATCCTTATGTCGACAATACCACTCTTCATTTTTCTTTTTCCTTTTCGAAAAAAAACATTCATTGCTGCCGTAAATAACTATAAGGATGGTATAAAAGTAACTGAACTCTGATCTTTTGTATATTTCTATCTGAGGCTGGGAAAATAAGTTTTATTCATCAATCAATGCTCTAAATATTAAAGTCCTTTATTAGTCTGCTCGCAAATCTTCCACACAACTACATATATATATATATATATATATATATATATATATATATATATATATATATATATATATATATATATATATATATATATATATATATATATATATATATATATATATATATTATAGTAAAAAAAAACTAGAACCATCTTCGATTTTGTAATCTTTGAAAAAACTCAATTCAAACTCTCATTCTAATTACTTCCTTTTTCATGATCACTCCCGGAAATACCACATTGCTTTTCTAACTAAACTAGCTTCAATGAGATTAAATTTTATATGGGAAAAGAACTTCTTCACTCAGTTCTAGTTGCTTGCTCTGTACAGGAATTTTGTTCTTGTATTGAGTACTCATCACTCTCAAGAGCTCACTGACTCTTTTCAGCATCCTCTAGTAGTCGAAATATTGCTCCATTCTTCTTATAATATTATTAATACATCATAGATCACTATTAATCTGGACTCTGATGAAACATACCTCCTATGTCGAGGAGAACTTGTGTCACTTTTCTCTCCTCACTCCTTCACTGTTTATCTATTAGACACTAAACTAAAATGATACGCTTATTTTTCCATGGGACATTCTTTGTTTGAATAAAATAAGTTTTTGTTTAATTATTGAAGAGGTTTCCACTTTTTTGTGGGAAATGACGTAAATAACCGATTTCAATACTAAATGAGAAGGTAAGCAATACGGCAATTATGACTCAATTGTAGAACTATTAAATACATTCAAAGTTTACTGAAATAAAATTTTTACTTTTTCAGTTATTATTTATCTTTCAAATGTATAGCACATGAACATACCGTATGTATACGGGAGTTCCGTCGCTGAACCCCTGTCCATGTGATGGGAATTATGTAAATATTTATTTAACGAATATTACATATATTCAATAACATCTTACGTTTGATAGTTAAATGAATATTGACTTATTCTTCGACTTGAAATTCTCAGTGGGAGTAGATTTTCTTATTTTGTAATTCTGTTACCAATATATTATTTGACTGTTTTGTTTTAATACTCGAATTAATTATGCCATCTCATTTAGATTTGCGACTTGTTATTTATGTAGTTTCCTATAAAGCTAAAAAAAATTACTTTATAAAAATTTTACTGTTACCAAACTAAAAAAGAATTTTTTTCGCATCATATATCTTATTGAGGCAGATCGTTAGAGTGGTTAATTCATGTGTTTGAATGCATGGTTTCGAACCCTGATGCGGATTCTATTAAGAAAGTTATCCTCCTCGAATGGGTCAATGGTCGTGAGATATGAACTCTTTCATTTAAAAAAAAAAAAAATTCCGAAACACTTCTTTGTTTCATTACTCCCATTGGCTTTCACATACAAACCTTTAGAAGTCACGTTTCAATACTAATCGGCTCCAATTGATAATCGAATTATTTTTTCTCAGTTCTGGTGGATTTTCACGCAAACTTTAAAATCTTTAAAAAATTACGATACAACTCTTCATCTTTACATTTAACAGCTATTCTTATTCTTTCATATACACTCTGCAGGCAACATTCTTCTATTTTCTCACACCAACAATGGATTTCAAAGGGGCAATCCTGCCATTAGATCTCGTACATGTTCGAATTATTAAATATCACTGATGGATAGCTTGAAAATCCATTGTCTTTTGGCTCTAAAAAAATTATTATATATATATATATATATATATATATATATATATATTATATATATATATATATATATATATATATATATATATATATATATATATATATATATATATATATATATAGAGAGAGAGAGAGAGAGAGAGAGAGAGAGAGAGAGAGAGAGAGAGAGAGAGAGAGAGAGAGAGAGATTTCCTCCTTGAATAGGACAAGGGTTGTGAATTGCAGACTTTAACTTTCTTTGAAAATACATTTAAGATAATTTTATCATTGAGAATTCGTCATAATGGGGTAAAAAAAAGAGATTCCTTCAGGTAAATTTACCGCTGAAATTCATCTTTTATTGATTGTAGTAAAAAATAATTAACTCTTACTTGAATGGACTTTTGAAACTTTAATAAGTATTTTTGTAACTTATTATCTTTACTTGCGAAAGATTATATAAAAAGATCGAGAATTTACATTTTAAAATAGTTAACACAATTAGCAAAAGAGTCTCATTTCCTTCAAACGCTTTTTCTATTCACAAAAAAAATATTTTCACTGACGTTCGAATCATATCCACAACTAATTCCAACAATCCATTTCTGTTTGAACTCCTAAGTGGAGATCAAGCCTAAAATATGTTAGACACTTGCTAGCCATCAAGTTATAAGCAAGTATCTAACATATTTCTCATTGTAAAATAGGTCCTGTTAGCCTGCATCAGTTTAATTCGGTGGTAAATGTCCTCTTCTTTGTTAAGTCCTTGCCAGTGAGTGGAAATGAATACTTAAGAAATAAATATATATTTTTTATTTATTTATTATTTTTTTTTTGTGAGAGCATGAGAAATAGTTTAAATAAATCTCGTTTAAAAAATTTAAATTAAATAAGTAAATGAAGTCGCATTTTCTTTTTCAAAATTATACATAAGAATAAAATATTGTTTCGAGAAATTTAAAGTCTTATAATTTGCGAGGATTCAGAGGGTGAATCCATGATTTTGTTCGGATTTTGGTGGTGGATTCATAAAATACAATACGATTTATTTTGTCTCTTTGTTTATCTTCCGGTTTTTAAGTTCGCAATGCTTAATTATATGGGTTATACTGAGTACTATCAGTCAACGCTATGAA
>SEYY01022275.1:0-27500 GCA_009176605.1 Armadillidium nasatum | reverse complement strand
TATCTCTCCCTTCAACTTCACAAATCTCTTCTAAACTGATTCTCTCTCTCTCTCTCTCTCTCTCTCTCTCTCTCTCTCTCTCTCTCTCTCTCTCTCTCTCTCTCTCTCTCTCTCTCTCTCTCTCTCTGTTTCTTCCATACTTACTCCGCAAGTGAAAAAACAAAGAAGAAAAGAGAGAAGGAATAAAAGATAAAAAGAAAGAAGTAAAGCAGAACTACGCTCACAATCCCCCCCACACTGCCCCATCTCTCACTCTCTCCCCCATTAGGACCGGCATTTCGCCACCCCAACGGAAATATGGAAACAAACTGTTAAGTACATGTCTTGAATAGGTAATTAGATTCGGAGAGAAGAACACACGTACGAACGAACGAACTCGGGCTTAAAACGGACTTACGAACGCGGATCAACTTTTAAAAATTCTGGCATAGATTAACGAACAAATAAGCTGTTCCTGATATATGAGATGAGTAGATTCTTATTTACATAGCAAAGGTGATATAATAATAATAAAAATAATAATAATAATAATAATAATAATAATAATAATAATAATAATAATAATAATAATTATAATATAACAATAATAATTATAATAATAATTAAATAATAATAATAATAATAATAATAATAATAATAATAATAATAATAATAATAATAATAATAATAATAATAAGTAATATATAATTATATTATTATTATTATTATTATTATTATTATTATTATTATTATTATTATTATTATTATTATTATGAATTATTTTTAAAATTATTATTTGATATCTGAGCTCATATTATTATATATTATATATAATAATATATATAATATATATATATATATATATATATATATATATATATATATATATATATATATATATATATATATATATATATATATATATATATATATATATATATATATATATATATATATATATATATATATATATATATATATATATATCGTCGTAAGTTAGTCATGAATTAAAAATTTGAACCTTTGTAAAATGTATTTCAATAACTGATATTAGTTGATAAAACTAATAGATTTTGAGACGCTGAATAATTTTATTAATTAAAATATTTATTCTTTCATTTTATCCCGTCTAAAAGTTCAATGATTTCGTATTTATCATTAATATTTTCCTGCATGTATATATGTGCAAACACATATAATATATAATATATATAATATATATATATATATATATATATATATATATATATATATATATATATATATATATATATATATATATATATATATATATATATATATATATATATATATATATATATATATATATATATATATATATATTTAGATATGGATAGGTAATAAAACAACTTGTTTTAATTACACTGTATAAAATTTTTTTTAGGAAAAGGGTTTGGTTCTCTCTCTCTCTCTCTCTCTCTCTCTCTCTCTCTCTCTCTCTCTCTCTCTCTCTCTCTCTCTCTCTCTCTCTCTTTCTCTCTGTCTCTCTCTCTCTCTCTCTCTCTCTCTCTCTCTCTCTCTCTCTCTCTCTCTCTCTCTCTCTCTCTCTCTCTCTCTCTCTCTCTCTCTCTCTCTCTCTCTCTCTCTCTCTCGACGAAAGCTGTGACGCCGCCAATGGGTAAGAGCGAATCAACAACATTTATTGCCCAAATATATAATGATTTCTCCACTCTCTCACTCGACCCGTTCGGCCTATCATCAAAGTGTTACATTTGAATCGGTAAAAGCGGCGTACTTTGTTAGTTAACTCTTTTTTTTTTTTTTCTTTTTTTTTTTAAATTCTTTCTCTCGTAATTATTATTATTATTATTATTATTATTATTATTATTATTATTATTATTATTATTATTATTATTATTATTATTATTATTTTGAAAAGCACACCAAGATAGAGAAACCTACAGTTATTCACATGTTATATTATTCTATTTGCATGGTCAATAAAAGAAAATTAAAGGGAAAACTATTGTAAATTATAATATTATTTGCGTAAAAATACATCTTTATTGGGAATAACTTTTCAGCAAAATGATTCGGACACTTTACAAATTATCCAGACTCATATATATATATATATATATATATATATATATATATATATATATATATATATATATATATATATATATATATATATATATATATATATATATATATATATATATATATATATATATATATATATATATATATATATATATATATATATATATATATATATATATATATATATATATATATATATATATATATATATATATATATTATATATATATATATATATATATATATATATATATATATATATATATATATATATATATATATATATATATATATATATATATATATATATATATATATATATATATATATATATATATATATATATATATATATATATATATATATATATATATATATATATATATATATATATATATATATATATATATATATATATATATATATATATATATATATATATATATATATATATATATATATATATATATATATATATATTGAAGGAAGTTTTATCATGTATAGATCTCCCCTCTACCTAGACACACCTTATTCAAATATGATCAATAGAAAGTTTTTTTTTGAATCGATTTAAATCACTCATTGGTTGCCTTATCAATTAATGAGTGAAAAACGATGGCTAAAATATGAAAGGTCATCCACACACGCACACAAACGGAAGAGGGGCAAGAGATGAAATAAAAAAAATGGAAAAATTTATTTATTTATCTGTGTGTGTATTTTTCCTCTGACGGTGGACGTCCAGGACCCTATTGGAACCCGTCAGAAACAGGAGGGTGGATGGAATACCTTGGTTAATGAAATCCGAGCGCGTGGCTTCTCCCAAGGGTAAAGAGCTTCGCATGTGTAAAATTGAAAATTTGCGAAGATACTTTTATAGGTATAAGGTTGTTTGTATTTTAATATGAGTTATTCGCCACGTGCATAAGATAAGGAACGCAATGCCCGTGTCACTTCCTGTTGGTGAAGCGTCAATTTAAAGGTTTGTTCAAGCCCAGATCTCAACTGCCTTAACTCTACGAAAAATCTTTCATGTGTAATTACTATATTGTCTTTATACCTGTGTGAACGCAGTAAAAAAGACACACGCAGATGAGCGTGTGTATGTGTGTGTGTGCATTCAGAGAAGAATTTGGGTACATAAAAATGATGTAGCTTATAATGTGTGACGTTATTATACATTAGTATGTGCACAAATTTATATGTACATGATTCATTTTTACACATCATTGAAGATTTATGTGAAATTTGCCACTTAGTAAAGATAAATGTCTTCTTTGGACACACACACATACATACACACACGCACACACACGTATATTAGTCACACACAGCGCATAGTCATATATATTAAAACAACTCAAATATATATATATATATATATATATATATATATATATATATATATATATATATATATATATATATATATATATATATATATATATATATATATATATATATATATATATAGAGAGAGAGAGAGAGAGAGAGAGAGAGAGAGAGAGAGAGAAGGGGAGGGAGAGAGTTTATTAATTACCATGGATATATTGCTTATGTGAAAGTTCGGTGTCTACCATCATAAGGCTATAAATTCAGGAGAAATATATAATTTTCCTGATCAAATGGATTTGAAAGAAGGAAAAGAATCGATTGGAAGGCAAACTCTGATTCAGCTCAAATCTCTCGTTATATTCTAAGCCATCGCAGACATGGGTTCGAAACCCGGGATGACTGGACTTTCTTTGTAAGAAGCAATTAGGATGTCAATTTTGTATACTGAATCAAAAGGTTATTTTATTATTATAAACATATAATTCAACTGAACATGTTTTATATGTTTGCAGAGAAGTTGAGCTTTGATATATATAATATATATATTATATATATATATATATATATATATATATATATATATATATATATATATATATATATATATATATATATATATATATATATATATATATATATATATATATATATATATATATATATATATATATATATATTAATGTGTGTACGTTAGAAGTGTGGAAGGACCGAAGAGATACTTATTTAAATAAATTACTTACATAAAGGAATACTTAGAGAAACGATTAAAAGGCCAGAATATAGAAAGCTCTTCTCCAATGTATATAGAGATACGTTTCTCACACAAGAAATATTTGTTCTAACATCTCTGACATATCCGATTAATAAGGAATGAATGAGACCCTGTAATATCGCATCAGATTAGGTATATATTGATATTATCAATTCTTATCAAAGGGGTGAAATGAATCTTCCCTCATTGGAAAATTCTTATCTGATTTTTTTCCTTTTTTTTTCTTTTTTTTTTAATAAGTAGAATTTCACACAAATAAATTTAAGTTTATGAAGCTTTTTTCAGGTAATGATATAAACTTCTCTGTCCTATTTTTAGTACAACCATTATTATTATTATTATTATTATTATTATTATTATTATTATTATTATTATTATTATTATTATTATTATTATTATTATTATTATTATTATTATTATTATTATTATTATTATTATTATTATTATTATTATTATTATTATTATTATTATTATTATTATTAGTATTAGTAGTAGTAATAGTAGTAATATCGTTGATATTTTAAAATTTTAATGACTATGTTTTACTTTATTCCAAAGTAGTTATTTGAATAATTTACATTTTTTTTTCAGCTACGGCAAATGGTAGAGAAAATCATATAATAATAATCTAATAATAATAATAATAATAATAATAATAATAATAATAATAATAATAATAATAATAATAATAATAATAATAATAATAATAATAATAATAATAATAGTAATAAAAATAATAATAATAATTTAAAAATTTGAGATAGAAGGTAAAATTAAATTCTGAAACCCCAGGTTTCCTACATTCTATTTTCTCAAATCTAAAAACAATTGATATTTAGTTTGCACGCTCACAAACACGCACCTGCTCACACATACATGCACACACACACACACACACATATATATATATATATATATATATATATATATATATATATATATATATATATATATATATATATATATATATATATATATATATATATATATATATATATATATATATATATATATATATAAATAATTGAAGTCAATGTATGGAGGCATTAAAAAGAGAAGAGAAAAAGAAAAAAAGAAGAAAAGAGGAAAAGTCTGGAAAGTTGAAAAGTTAAAAGCAAATTCGTAAAAGTTTCAGACCGAAAAACAAGTGAAAAATTAGAGAAAAATAATATAATCTTTGGCCCAATTTTTGGACTAAATCAAAACTGATGAAGAAATTGAGTTAAATTCATTAAGTTTTTTAGTTTTATTTTCAAAATTTATTAAATTTAAAATTTTAAAAATATTAATGTTACTTAAACTAAATAAAATGGTGAAAGGAAAAAGTTATTGCTAGTTCTGCAAAAAGGAAATTATAATTTAAAGTAATATAGAATTTAGAAATTGTAAGATATAGAACTAGTTCTTTTGAATAATTTATATTAGGGAATATGCTTAATTTTTAAATATAAATAATATAATTAATAGACGTACCAAATAAAATTGGAGTTTCGGAAAAACCGGTAGACAAAGCCAAATTAAAGGTTGACATGTCCTTAAATACGGCGTTTGAAAATGTGCGTTAAAGTAAATTTGAAAAAAATAGATAAGGGGAGAGTGTTTCAGATTTTAACCCATTTGAGTACATGTAAGGTTGAGCATAGCGGTTGTGCGGTGGCGCTTGACATATCTAAGGCATTTGACTGGGTATGGCATGCGTCACTGCTTTCCAAGCTCCCCTCCTTTGGGTTTCCTCCTTCTCTTTGCTTACTTATGTCTAGCTTTCTTTCTAATCGTTCCATTTCGGCTGTTGGTTGATGGAGCGACTTCTTCTTTTTTTCTGTTAATAATGGTGGTCCTCAGGGTTCTGTCTTATCTCCTACTCTTTTCTTACTTTTCATTAATTATCTTCTCGGCTGTTCATCTAATCTAACCCTATTCATTCATATGCCCATGACTCGACCCTACATTCTTCTACTCATTTCAAATCTGCTCTTTCTTTGCATCTAGAGTTGCCTCTCGTCTTCATCTTTCCGATTCCATTCTTGCAGATCTAGATAGAATTTCCCATTGGGGTCGTCTCAACCTTGCGAAATTCAACTCTTTAAAAACTAAACATTTTAGAAATCTCCCTCTCAAAGACACCTCCTAACTTTTTTATTTCTTTCGATGGTTCTCCAATCTCTCCTGTTTACAATATAAATATTCTTGGCCTTTACATAAATAAAAAAATGTCTTGGAAACAATATATCACAAATCTTTGCTAGAGCGGCTTCAAAGAAGCTGGGAGTTCTGTTTAGACTACGAGAATTTTTTCCTTCTTCTTTTTCTTAATTACTCCATAAGGTTGAGTCAAAGGCTAAAAGACTTATAGAGTGTTCCGCTCTTTCTAATTCTCTTGACTCTTTATCTTTGTGACGTGAGGTTGGTGCGTTGTCTCTCTTCTATAAGAACTACAGAGGCAAATGCTCGAGGGAACTTTCCACTCGTATACCTCCACCTTTACGTCGTCCTCGTAGCACAAGGAGTGCATTGTCTAGGTCTCAATTTTGCGTGGACATAGGCAACTCTAGGTTTGTTCGCTGTGGTGCCTCCTTCTTTCCAGCCACCTCTATTTTGTGGAACTCTCTCCCATCTTCTGTGTTTCCTGCTGAATTTAATCTCAATTTCTTTATAGTGAGCGTCTGCGCTCACCTAAGAAATTTACGATAGGTGG
This sequence comes from Armadillidium nasatum, assembly GCA_009176605.1. Classification (NCBI taxonomy): domain Eukaryota; kingdom Metazoa; phylum Arthropoda; class Malacostraca; order Isopoda; family Armadillidiidae; genus Armadillidium; species Armadillidium nasatum. The sequence continues at coordinate 20,652 of SEYY01022275.1, read as the reverse complement.
GTCCTCCAGGGGTAGTTTTTATTTTTTTTAAATTATTTTTTTTACTCTTTTCCTTTATTTTTATTTTTCTGACACTCCCTCCTTGAATAGGGCTTTGCCGGTGAGTGGTGATGATGTGATATATATATATATATATATATATATATATATATATATATATATATATATATATATATATATATATATATATATATATATATATATATATATATATATATATATATATATATATATATATATATATAAGAAAATGTAAAAGAAATCTACGCAAGTCATTTAAAGAATCAAAAGTTATATCAACATAGGTCGGAATCGGTAAAGATGGGAAGTTATGGCTTATTGACGAAAAAAGAAATATAGGTATGCAAAATGTGCGCCATCGTTACAAAATTGTAAGGAGTAAATTTTGAAAACGATCGCTAAAAGTGTTAGTCGTTAGTTAATTAATGTAATTTGTAAATGAATACAAATGTAAGGAGTAGACTTTGAATCCTGTTGCTTAACAGTATTAGTCATTGTTACTGTCATTTTGTAGATGAACAACTGAACATTGTGGTTAATTTCACATGCCTTTGACGTTTATGAATGTAGTATATGCAGATATACATTTACTGTTTTTGTAATGGTAATGTGAGAACTTTCGTGCTGGAATATCAACAAACGATTCCCACGACTTTACCCACTAACAAATCGATAAGAATTTATCGATACACACAGACGACTTGGTGAAACTGGATCTTTTCATCTACATTTAGAAAGGGTTCCTGGTCGACTAGAACACGTAGATGATATCCTTCAGGTGGTACAACGCAGTCCCAGACTTATCCCCAGCATAAGTTCTGCACGTCTTCGAATCAGTCACACTACTGTGTGAAGAACATTGCAAGATAAAGGTTTATATCTTCAACAGGACGACTACGGCCAACGAGAAAATTTATTGCCGGTAGATTACTGCTGATCTCGAACATCCGAGATGCATTTTATTTACCGATGAGTCGACATTTACTAGTGATGGTATTAATAATAGGAATAATCATGTATTGGCTCATAATAATCCTCACGCTACGGTTGAAAGCAACTTTCAACCAGATTTTCTGTGAACATGTGGTGTGGTATCATTGGAAATCAGCTTATTGGCCCACATATGCTTAATGGTCATCTTACGGGGAAAAGTGTACTGGAATTTTCTAGAAAACGAACTACCAATTCTTTTGGAGGATGTTTCTTTGGCAATCTGAGCTGCGATGTATCTACAACATGACGGAGCACCTGCACATTCACACCTCATAGTGTGTGAGTATCTTCATCGAAAATATCCAAACCGTTGGATCGGCTGAGAGGGGATCGTTTACTTAGCCAACACGATCGCCGGACATAACCACACTGAATTATTACCTTTTGGGAACACATGAAGGAGATTGCTTATGCAGTGATGATCAATAACAGCAACGAATTAATACAGAAAATATTTAATGCTTCTGATGAAATTCAACTGAATCCTCAAATACTGGAGAATGATTCAAACTTCATAGCTAATCGCTCACACTGGTGTATTCAGGCCGTGGGTAGTCATTTTGAAAATGTCACATACAGTAGCTTCATCATGTATTACTCCTCGTACTGTAATTGTTGTGAAATAAAAAGTGTTTTTTCTGTTTTTTTTTTCATATTACCTCATCAACCTGTAACTCGCTACCTCTCCAGAATCAGACTTATGTTGATATAACCTGTTTCACTTAAAATGACCTCTGTAATATACCCTTAAAGTTTGGCAGATTCCTCCAGTGACACCCTATATATATATATATATATATATATATATATATATATATATATATATATATATATATATATATATATATATATATATATATATATATATATATGTGTGTGTGTGTGTGTGTTTGTGTGCGTGTGTGTGTGTTTGTGTGTTTAATCTGAATTTATTAGTGATTAAGGGTTGAAGAAAAAAAACAGCACAAGACTTCTTCCTTTTCAAGAAGAATTGTGCGAGTTTTTTCATCCCAAATTTGAATCTTATTCCTTATAAAAGCAGACGACACTTTTACACAATATTGAGGAGCTGAACTGATGTGTGAAAAAAGTTCTGAAAGCGCTTCAGACACTCAACCTCTTCAAAACTTGTTTAGTGTGAGTCCCAATGTAGTCATTTCATAAAAGATTTCATGAAGGAATGAACTGCAAAATGGAGAACTCACCATTTTCAAAGAGAAATTGACTACTACTTAAGTGTTTGAAGTATTCCTTGCCATAATTGTAAAGAGATAAAGAGAATTATGAAAATGAACAAAGACGTTGACGTAAGGTCAAGCTTACTTTTCAGTATTTATGTAGCGCAATCTTTTATTGGGATACGTATTAAAACATTTTCATTTCCAAAGCCTTAATTAAAATAAAGCAAGTTTACATGAATGTCAATTCATCAAAGAACTTTCGCTATGAATATTATTTTCATTTGTAGTAAAGTCTCAAATTTTTTTTTCAATAAATAGTATAAGGAAGCAATTTTCTTTTTTTGAATTGCTAATTGCAAAAACTTAACATTTTCGTGTTTTACAGCTGCTATGAATGGCAAATTAACTGTTTCAATCCAATTCGATGATCTTGGAATCTCTTCTCAGAATATTAAACAAAATTTCAATTCACAAACTAAAAATCAGAACAATTCTAAATATTTTTAAAAATAATAAATTTTAATATATATATATATATATATATATATATATATATATATATATATATATATATATATATATATATATATATATATATATATATATATATATATATATATATATATATATATATATATACAGGGTGCTACAGGACCTCACCGATAAACTTGTAGGACTTATACGTCATACAGAGATGAACATTTTGTGTTAAGCTACATATACCCTCAACACATCGTCTCGAAGTTCTGCGCATCGGGCGAGGTTCACACCACGCCACGTAACATAGTCCCAATTTGCTGTTATTCTGCTTCGTGTTCGTACAGCCACACTTACCGGTACTTCAGCGGAGTAGCAATAAGCTTGAAATACGAGTTACATAAACTGACCGACATGATAATGTGTTACTGTGAATCTAGGGAAATGGACGAGAGTCTTGTCGCATTTGCGAGCAACGTTATCCTAACAGGAAATATCCACAACACAGTACCTTTGCTGCAATACATCACCACCTAAGGGAAAAGGGCAACCTTTGTCCTCGACATGTCGGCGGTGGAAGGCGTGTTGTGAGGACACCGGTGTTTGAGGATGACGTGGTCGAGAAATTCAGCGAAGCTAAGTCATCCAGCTCGCGTGCAGTGGCGTGTGGTATGGGCGTAAGTGACCTGTCCTTATGGAGGGTTCTGCGGGAATACAACCTACAGGTGTACCACCTTCAGAGGGCTCAGTCCCAGGGACCAGGCAATTATGCACCTCTTATGCTCTTTGTACGGTGGCTCCTTCATCGTTGTGCAAATGATGACGCCTTCTCCAATGCAAGTGTTATTCACAGATGAGGCCTATTTTACTCGTGACTTAATTTAACAGCAAAAATATCCACGTCTGGGACTTTGCGAACCCACATGCGGTTACTGTTCGAAATCACCAACAATGGTTTTCCGTAAACATCTGTGCTGAAATTGTTGACCGACATTTGCTAGGACCTGTAATCCTGCCAGCAAGGTTAACGGAAGCTGTGTACCTACAGTTCCTGCAGATCGCACTACCGAACCTGCTCTACAACGTACCACTTACGATGCGCCGACAACTCTGGTTCCAGCATGAAGGAGCTTTAGCACACTTCTGTATTGATGCGCGGCTGCAGCTAACGGTCGACTTTGGAGAATATAGGATTGAACGTGCAGAATCAGTTGCGTGGCAGGGGGGTTCACCTGACATAACGCACCTTGACTTTTATTTTAGGAGGTATTTCAAAGGTATGGTGTCTGAAACTCCAGTTAATCTAGAATTCAGATGATTGCCCGCATCAAAAATTTCTTTTCATCACATCACCAAGAATCTTACTATGCTTGACAGAGTTGGACGGTCGTTGCTGCGACGGTATCAGACAAGTAATTGGTCTCAGGAAAGATTGTTTGAACACACATTGTAATGTATGAAGGCCTTTCAATAAAATATTTTGTGTACAACTGTTTCTATTTCGTTTCCTAACAGTATGGGCGAGCACACAGACCCATGCGCATAACTCCGAGACGACGTGTTGGGGGGTATATCTCCCTCAACAAAAAATTTTCATCTCTGTATGACCTATCGGTTCTACAAGTTTTTTCTGTGTGTTCCTGTCAAACCCTATATATATATATATATATATATATATATATATATATATATATATATATATATATATATATATATATATATATATATATATATATATATATATATATATATATATATATATATATATATATATATATATATATATATATATATATATATATATATATATATATATATATATATATATATATATATATATATATATATATATATATATATATATACATATATATACATATATATATATATATATATATATATATATATATATATATATATATATATATATATATATATATATATATATATATATATATATATATATATATATATATATATATATATATATATATATATATATATTATATACAGTATATATACAGTATATATATAAAGTTTGAAAATAAAGAACCCTTACAGGAAGAGAATGAAGGCTTTCTTCCTTCGGTATTGAACAACCGCATGTTGCGATTGTAAACAACGAAACCTCGACGCCTAACAATTGAGCTCTCTTCAAACCTGAAAAGTTTGATTGAAGACCAACTTTAAGAGAAGTAGTTCACATCGAGGCATTATGATCTGGTTTTCACCCACTTCTCCTCTCGTTCTCAACATTTTAAATTATTTTAACATAGCAATAACCACAATAAATAAAGCAGTGGTTCGATCCCGGAGAAGGAACGCCTTCTTTATCTTCCCGTAAGTGTTCTTTGGTTTCTAACTTATATATTGCTGTTATTGCAATGTTAAAATAATTTAAAATCTTAAGAACGAGAGAAGGACAAGGTGAAAACCTAGTAGTGATAATGCCTCGATGTGAGATTGAATGCAATCACTTTTTCGGGTTTGAGGATAGATCAACCGTGAAGCGTCAAGATTTTGTTGTTCTTAGTCGCAACATGCTGTGGTTCGACCTTGGAAGAGGAAATTCTTCTTTATAGTCCTTCAAGTATTCTACGCTTATCAATTATTTATTGTGGTTAATGAAATGTATATATATATATATATATATATATATATATATATATATATATATATATATATATATATATATATATATATATATATATATATATATATATATATATATATATATATATATATATATATATATATATATATATATATATATATATATATATATATATATATATATATATATATATATATATATATATATATATATATATATATATATATATATATATATATATATATATATATATATATATATATAAAGGAAGTGTCTCATAATTCGCGTGGAAAAGAAAAGTATGAATGTGGAAGAAAAGCCATTAATAACAGAAGGAATCCTTACTCTGCTTTTGTGTTTCAAATATATATCTAAACACCATCCATTCGCATCCCTTAACAAACCCCTTTTCCCTCATCGCCTCCCTCCCTCCCATCTGACGATGAAGAGACTTTAGCAGAGCCCCGTGGGGGCAAGCTAATGCAGGAATTCCCGTGGGGATATATATCAGTGTTTGGCCCCCGCAAAAGACATTCATACGTCCCTTGGGAGAAAACAGATGGAAGAGTCGAGGTGTGATTTTCGCTCCTATTATTTAGTCTCCGATCTTTCTCTCCTTCTTTTGCACCTCTTTTTCCTCTTAATTTATCCATTAATCCTTAATTATAATTTTTATTTAAGGATTTGCTCAGATGACAAAATATTTCCACAGATTTTTCTTTCAGAACTTTTCACTTGTTCGTTCTTCATTGAGTCAAACCTCAATTATTCATAACACCTTCCAAATGACAATCATCTTCACAGAGATTTGAATTTTAACTATTTTTTCCATCACTTTTATTTCAAAAAAAAAAAAAAAAAAAATATTTTTTTATTTTTTTGTAAAGAGAATAAATAAATTAAGTTTAAAACCCAAATTTTTATAAGAAGATATCCACACTTACAACTGCTCTTATTTTTCGACTTAATTTTTAAAATATTTTAAACTTTAGTTTTAAAATAACATATAAAAAAATATTAAAAATTAATGGACATTTATCCTCCTTTTGAACACTCACAGTCACACGCACACATATATAATAGTAGTAAGCTACATATATATATATATATATATATATATATATATATATATATATATATATATATATATATATATATATATATATATATATATATATATATATATATATATATATATATATATATATATATATATATATATATATATATATATATATATATATATATATATATATATATATATATATATATATATAGATAGAGAGAGAGAGAGAGAGAGAGAGAGAGAGAGAGAGAGAGAGAGAGAGAGAGAGAGAGACGGATTGTCGATTATTTTATTGCGTTTTCTAAGATTGCACGGTCAAATTTTAGAAGGTTTGTTTAAAATCTATTTTAAATCTTAAAATATGCTTCATAATCTACGAGATATTGCAAAATCGCTAATGTCTTTATAATAAATTTGCAAATTATGAACTTCGGTCAGTAAACTTTGTACGCTTTTGGAAGTCGATCAATTTCGTTACTAACAGTTTAAACTTTCAAATACTTTACTATGGAACTCGTCAATGATAAATTAATACCTTATAAGCCTTTATATTTTCCTTCGTGTAAGTTCAGATTGCGAGAATTTTTTTCTTCTGAGCAGTCACTCCAAATATATAAGGGTCTTATTCGTCCTTGTAAGGAGTATACTGTTCTCACATTTGGGGGGGCTCCGGCTCCTCCTCTCTTCTGGATAGGGTTGAGTCAAAAGCTAAGAGATTAATAAACTGTCCCCTACTTTCAAACTCACTTGACCCTCTGTCTCTGCGACGTGACGTTGGCGCGTTATCTCTTTTCTACAGGTACTACAATGGCAGGTACTCGAGGGAATTGGCCTCTCGCATCCCTCCACCGTTGCGTCGTCCTCGTTGCACAAAGGGTGCCCTGCTTTCGCACCAATTTTGTGTGGACGTAGGAAATCCCAGGCTAGCCCGTTGTGGTACCTCCTTCTTTCCAGCCACCTCTATTCTGTGGAACTCTCTACCATCATTTATTTTTCCTCCTGTATTTAATCTTCCACTTTTCAAGGCTTCCGTCTGCGCCCACCTGAGGGCTGTGCGTTAGGTGTATGTGTGTGTTTGAATGAGCTTTGTGCATGTGTGTGTGCCCCCTCCTTGAAAAGGGCTCTGCCCGTGAGTGGTGGCGTTCTTTAAAAAAAATAAAAATAAAATAAAAATATATATAAATATATATATATATATATATATATATATATATATATATATATATATATATATATATATATATATATATATATATATATATATATATATATATATATATATATATATATATATATATATATATATATATATATATATATATATATATATATATATATATATATATATATTAGTGATGGCATCCGCATCCGCATCCGCATGCGCGGATGCGGAACATCCGCACAAAAATCAACATCCGCATCCGCATCCGCATCCGCATTTTTGAAAATTCAACATCCGCATCCGCATCCGCATCCGCACTTTCGAAATTCAACATCCGCATCCGCATCCGCATCCGCACTTTCAAAAATTCAACATCCGCATCCGCATCCGCATCCGCACTTCTCAAAAATTCGACATCCGCATCCGCATCCGCATCCGCAAATTAGAAAATATGACATCCGATCCATCACTAATATATATATATATATATATATATATATATATATATATATATATATATATATATATATATATATATATATATATATATATATATATATATATATATATATATATATATATATATATGAGAATTGTAGATCAAGAGTGAGGGTGAAGAGAGAACTATCGGATTGGTTTAGCATAGGAGTGGGATTGAGACAGGGGTTTGTAATATCTCCATGTTATTTAATCTATTGATGAATGGTTTACTTAGAAAAATGGAGAGAGAAGGGAAGAGTATTACGTTGAGAAATATGGAGGGTGAATGTGAAGTGAATGTTTTACTTTTTGCAGATGATGCGGCATGTGTTGGTGACAGAATCTGTAGAAAAGATGAGAATACTTGTGAGAGAGTTTGAAGGGAAATGTGCAAACTCGAGATTGAAATTAAATCCAGCGAAGAATAAAGTTATGAGGATTGGAGGTGGGGATGAGGAAATGTGGAGTGAGGAATTAGTTTGTAGAAGTGTGAGAATGGAAACTTGAGGAGGTGAATGAATTCAAATATCTAGTAATGTTGGGTGGAAGGTAAGGGTGGGACGGAAAAAAATAAAGAACAGAGTGGTAGAAGGAATGAAAGTATTGGGGGGCCTAAGAAAAGTATGGAAGAAAGGAAAAATTTCGAAAGAAATAAAGATAAGAATGTTTGAATGTATGTGCTCACCTTCTGTATTGTATGTGTGTGAAACATGACGATAAGTGCTCGGCGAGAAAAAGTTTCAATGTCTTTGAGATGAAAGATTTGAGAGCGATATATAAATTGAGAAGGATTGATAGGATTAGAAATGAAAGAATAAGGGAGATATGTAAATGGAAGAAAGGTGTAATTGATAGAGAGGAGGAGGATGTGCTAAAATGGTTTGGACATATGTGAAGAATGAAAGAGACAGAATGATTGGCAAGGTCGTAGATCCGATGTAGATAGGGGAAGGGTAGGGGGAGGGGAAGGCCGAAGTGAGAGATGGAGGATGGAGTGAGAGTGATTTTGATGGAAGGAATTTGAGTTAGACGAGGTAGAAGATTTTATGGAGACAGAGATGGAGGGAGGTGGTGAAAGCGTTGAAAGGTAAGAATAGTTATGTTTGTAAGGGAATTGTGGCGGGCACCAACCTCACGAAACTGGGAAAGGTGATAGTGATATATATATATATATATATATATATATATATATATATATATATATATATATATATATATATATATATATATATATATATATATATATATATATATATATATATATATATATATATATATATATATATATATATATATATATATATATTATATATATATATATATATATATATATATATATATATATATATATATATATATATATATATATATATATATATATATATATATATATATATATATATATTAATTAACATCCGAATCCGCATCCTCATCAAAATTAACATCCGCATCCGCATCCGCATCCTCATCAAAATTAACATCCGCATCCGCATCCGAACTTTTCGAAAATTCAACATCCGCATCCGCATCCGATCTTTCGAAAATTCAACATCCGCATCCGCATCCGCGCATCCGCACTTTCGAAAATTCAACATCCGCATCGCAACTTTCCGTAAATTCAACATCGCATCGCATCCGCACTTCTCAAAATTCAACATATCCGCATCCGCATCCGCAAATTGGAAAATATGACATCCGATCCATCATATATATATATATATATATATATATATATATATATATATATATATATATATATATATATATATATATATATATATATATATATATATATATATATATATATATATATATATATATATATATATTATATATATATATATATATTAGTGATGGATCGGATGTCATATTTCCTCATTTGCGGTTGCGGATGTAGAATTTTCATCAAGTGAATGCGCATGCCATCACAAATATATATATATATATATATATATATATATATATATATATATATATATATATATATATATATATATATATATATATATATATATATATATATATATATATATATATATATATATATATATATATATATATATATATATATATATATATATATATATATATAGTTGAGATAGCTTCTTTTCCTAGTGTACCTTAATCTAATTAGAAAGGTTAAATGCCAATACTAAGGGTTTCCACATACTCATTTAATACACTGTGAACGCTTAAAACCGTCTCTAGTTCCGTCTTCAGCACAAACTAAATTTTACAAATTTCTCTTTTTAAAATAATAATGAAACTATAAATTTATTAACTGTATATAAGATATTAAAAATAATAATAATTGCAATAAAATAATAGAAAATGAAGTAATAATATTGATATTGAAATAACAAATGAAAATAAAAAGGCTGGACTATTTTGGGAAAAAGGACTTCATTAATGAGGTGAAAAGAACAATAGAAGAAGCTTCATCATTTAAAGATGGGCAATGAGTTTTTATATATAAAACTTCAAAATCCTAAGATCAAGAATGGAAGATGCTTGTTGAAGAACAGAGATATTTCATGAAGAAAAATTTTGAATATGTCCATGGTCTTTTATGGGAAAGTGTACAGGAGAGCAAAGAGAATGGTCTATATATATATATATATATATATATATATATATATATATATATATATATATATATATATATATATATATATATATATATATATATATATATATATATATATATATATATATATATATATATATATATATATATATATATATATATATATATATATATATATATATATATATATATATATATATATATATATATATATATATATATATATATATATATATATATATATATATATATATATATATATATATATATATATATATATATATATATATATATATATATATATATATATATATATATATATATATATATATATATATATATATATATATATATATATATATATATATATATATATATATATATATATATATATATATATATATATATATATATATATATATAATATATATATATATATATATTATGTGTCATAACGGATATTGGTAAAAAAAAAAATATCACACACTAAAGGAGGTAAAATCTAATTCATGTCAGCGATTAATATTTTTCTTTTATTTATTAAAAATTTCCACCTCCTTATATTTTGATCTTAATCGAGGAGGGAAACTATACTATAGAGAATATTTGTCCCAGAGTTTTATCTTCGATCTTTGCGACAAGATATCAATACATAGCCTATGTTTTGAAATTGTGAAGTTAATTTTAGTGAGTGTGTTAAGAAATACGTATTAGTAAAAAGTAGATGAATTGAATAAATAAAATAAGAGGTTATATCTGGGCTCAGAGGTTCAGACAAAGGGATAATAAAACTGTGTTTAAAAGAAAGTTACTTTAGTTTTCCTCAGAGGAGGAAGTATGTGACTAGAGAGTTCAGAAGAGCTGTGCCAGTATAATAATAATGGTAGAATTGGAGAGTTCTACAAAAGTTCAACTACTAGAGAGAGGGAAATTGTGTGAATGTTAAAGAAAGAAGGTATTTAGTTAGAGGAAATTTATAGCCTACACACTTTTTTGGAAAAATTGTAGGAGTGAACCCTCTCTGGATGTATGCACCGTTTCATTTGTCAAGAAATTGAGTTCTAAGAAGAAATTCTCAAGGTACTTTAGAACACCAAATCTCTAAGACTTGAGTTTTCTACTGACTTTACTAAAGTCCGTGGCCTTCGTGCTAATTTCGTATCTGTTGAGCATCACCTCTCTACCTCTCATCCTAACATTTTACTTCTGTCTGAGATCCAGTTATCCAGGGATTCCTTCTCTTGTAATCTACATATTTCCAACTACAATTTATATTTGATAGAGTCTGTGCCTATATAAAAACTAGCACTCTAGTAAGGTCAGGAAGGCCGGTGGCCCGGATGGCATTCCCCCTTGCTTTCTGAGGAAGTTTGCTTCCGAGTTGGCGCCTGTTCTCGTTCAGCTCTACTCTCTATGCCTTAACACTAATACTTTCCCTCAGTGCTGGAAGCGCGCATATGTTCAACCGATCCCGAAAATAGGAAGCCTCTCTGACCATTCCAACTATCGACCTATGGCTCTCACTTGTATTCTGTCTAAAGTTTTTGAATCTCTCCTCAACTCTCAATTCCTAGACCATTTGGAGTCTCATTCTCTTCTTTCAGATCATCAGTATGGCTTTCGATGCTCGAGGTCAACTGGTGACATACTTTCCAATCTCACTGATTTATGGTCTTCTGCCCTTAGGGACTTCGGGGAGTCTTGTTTGGTGGCGCTTGATATATCCAAGGCTTTTGACAGGGTATGACATGCGTCGCTGCTCTCTAAGCTCCTTTCCTTTGGGTTTCATCCTTCTCTTTGCTTACTATTGTTTAGTTTTCTCTCAGATCGTTCCATTTCGACACTTGTAGATGGAGCGCCCTCTTCTTCCTTTCCTGTCAATTGTGGTGTTCCTCAGTGTTCTGTTTTATCTCCAACCTTATTCTTACTTTTCATTAACGATCTTCTCAACTGCACTTCTAACTCTGTTCACTCTTATGCCAATGACTCAATTCTATATTTTTCTACACATTTCAAATCTGCTCCCTCTTTTGCTTCAAGAGTTGCTTCTCGTCTTCAACTTTCCGATTCTATTCTTGCTGATCTGGATGGGATTTCTCGGTAGGATCATAGCAACCTTGTGAAATTTAACTCTTTAAAAACTCAACTTCTTCACATCTCCCTCTCAAAAACACCTCCCCCCTTTCGTATTTTCTTCGATGGCTCTCCCGTCTCACTTGTAAATGGCATTAACATTCCTGGTCCTAACATAAACAATAAATTGTCTTGGAAACCACATATCACAATAGTTGTTAAAGCGACCTCTAAGAAGCTTGAAATAGTGTTCAGGTTGCGAGAATTTTTCCCTCTGAGCAGTTACTCCAATTATATAAGGATCCTATTCTCCCTTGTATGGAGTTCTGTTATCACATTTGGGATGGTTGCGGTTTCTCCTCTCCTCTGGATAGGGTTGAGTCTAAGGTTAAAAGATTAATTAACTGTCCTCTACTTTCTAATTCTCTTGATACTCTATCTGTGCGACGTAACGTTGGCGCAGTATCTCTTTTCTACAGGTACTACAATGGCAGGTGCTCGAGAGAATTGGCCTCTCGCATTCCTCCACCACTGCGTCGCCCTTGTTGCACAAGGGGTGCCTTGCTCTCGCACGAATTTTGTGTGGATGCTGGAAACCCCAGACTTCCCCGTTATGGTTCCTCTTTTTTTCCTGCCACCTTTGTTCTGTGGAGTTCCCAACCATCATCTATTTTTCCTCCTGCATTTAATATTCTTCTCTTCAAGGCTTCCGTCTGCGCCCACCTGAGAGGTGTGAGTTAGGTTCGAGGCTGGTTGGTTCTATTCTTCTTTTCTCTCTTACAGCCCCCCTCCTTGGTGGTGATTTGTAAAAAAAAGTCTCTTGATTCCTGAATTTCCTATTTTCGATGTATTATGGGTTTATTATTTTTCTTCCAATGCTACCATTATCTTGCGTTTCTGCTACTATTCCCCTAATGGAACAGATTTTCCAGTTCTTTTTTTGAATATCTTACTTCTTCCCATGAGAGTTACATCTTCCCCTCCAAATGCTGAGGTCCTCTATTTAGGGAATTTCAACGTATACCACACTGAGTGGTTGGGCTCTTCTCATATTGATACAGGTGGGAATGAGGTTAAATTATTCAGTATTCTTAACTATTTGGAACAATTAATAAGGGAACCTACACACATCCTAGATCATCCTAACCAATTCTTAAACACTCTTGATTTATGCTTTACCACTACTCCTTCTTGTCTTATTTACACCATTTTCCCTCCTATCGGTAACTTTGACCACAATCTTATAGCTCTTAAGTATAACACTTTCTTTCCATCAGCTTAACCCTGCCTCAAACCTACTTTCTTGCACTTTAATTCGGGATTAAATTGGGGGCATTGCGTCGCTTCTACCCTAACTATTTTTGGAATGAATCATCCATTTATACTGGTGAAGCTTCGGTGTCAGTGAAAAAGCGGGAGCAGTGATCGCAGATGGGATGAATAGGTTCATATCTTTATCAACTTAATTTTTCTCTCCCCAAATTTCATGGTTCAATAGCGAGTGCTCTCGTGCCATTCAGGAGAGAGACAATGCGTATCTGATGTGGAAAAATGTTCTTTGTCCAATCACTCTTTTCAATTTTCATTCTGCTTGGAATCATTGCAGGGATATTCTACGACGAGCCATTCATACTTTCACTAAAAGGATGTGCGCTGACCTTATTGGTTCTTCTATTGATAAAATCTTCTGGCCTCTTGCAAAAGATATCTCCAAAAACTTCTGCAAATCCTTCTTTCCTCCTTTTATTGGCTCTGATGGTTCTGTGGCTAATACTCCTACTGAAAAGGCCGCATCGGCCTCCTTTTTCCTCTAATTATAACCAGGACGTTTCCGGCAACCCTCCTTTAATCCTTCTACTCTAAGAAGTTTCATGTCTTTACCTGGGATTTCATTTGATCATCTGCATCGGGTTCTAAAATAGATAAACGTTAGAAAGGCAAGTGGCCCGGATGCCACTCCTCCCCATGTTTTGTAGAAGTGTGCATCCTAGCTGGAGCTTGTTCTTGTTTAAATTCTACTTTCTATGCTTTAATACTAATGCTTTTCCTCAGTGTTGGAAACGCACATATATTCAGCCGATTCCAAAGAAAGATAGCCTTTCTAATCCTTTCTAACTATCATCCTATAGCTCTTACTTATTCCATCTAAAGTCTTTGAAAAAAATCTTTACTCATATTTTATGTATCTCAGATCATCAGTATGCCTTCCGACGCTCGAGGTCTACTGGTGACGTACATTCTTATCTCACTGATCTATGGTCTTCTGCCCTTGGGGAACTATGAGAAGTCTTCTGCAGTGGTGCTTGGCATATCCAAGGCTTTTGATCGATTGTGGCATGCGCCACTGCTCACTAAACTCCTCCTTCTCTTTTCTTACTAATGCCTAATTTACTCTCAAACTGCTCCATATGAGCTCTTGTTAATAAAGCGATTTTCTCTACTTTCTCTATTCCATGTGGTGTTCCTCAGGGTTCTGTTCTATCTTTACTCTTTTATTTTATTTCGTAAATGACCATCTCAGTTGCAATTCCAACTCTGTTCATTCTTATTTTGATGACTCATCCCTCCATTCTTCTACTCATTTCAAATCTGATCCCTCTTTTGATTCTAGAGATGTTTATCTAGAATCCCTTTTCTACCTAGAAGTCCTAATGGGACCACCGCAATCTTGTGAAATTCAACTTTTTAAAAACTCAACTTCTTTATGTTAAGACAAAGAATGTTTATGTTGCTCACAACATAAAAATTTCAGTGAGAAAGATATAAAGAAGTTGAGTTTTTAAAAAGTTGAATTTCACAAGATTGCGGTGGTCCCATTAGGACTTCTAGGTAGAAAAGGGATTCTAGATAAACATCTCTTGAATCAAAAGAGGGATCAGATTTGAAATGAGTAGAAGAATGGAGGGATGAGTCATCAAAATAAGAATGAACAGAGTTGGAATTGCAACTGAGATGGTCATTTACGAAATAAAATAAAAGAGTAAAGATAGAACAGAACCCTGAGGAACACCACATGGAATAGAGAAAGTAGAGAAAATCGCTTTATTAACAAGAGCTCATATGGAGCAGTTTGAGAGTAAATTAGGCATTAGTAAGAAAAGAGAAGGAGGAGTTTAGTGAGCAGTGGCGCATGCCACAATCGATCAAAAGCCTTGGATATGCCAAGCACCACTGCAGAAGACTTCTCATAGTCCCCAAGGGCAGAAGACCATAGATCAGTGAGATAAGAATGTACGTCACCAGTAGACCTCGAGCGTCGGAAGGCATACTGATGATCTGAGATACATAAAATATGAGTAAAGATTTTTTTCAAAGACTTTAGATGGAATAAGTAAGAGCTATAGGATGATAGTTAGAAAGTTCAGAAAGGCTATCTTTCTTTGTGATCGGCTGAATATATGTACGTTTCCAACACTGAGGAAAAGCATTAGTATTAAAGCATAGAAAGTAGAATTTAAACAAGAACAAGCTCCAGCTAGGATGCACACTTCTACAAAACATGGGGAGGAGTGGCATCCGGGCCACTTGCCTTTCTAACGTTTATCTATTTTAGAACCCGATGCAGATGATCAAATGAAATCCCAGGTAAAGACATGAAACTTCTTAGAGTAGAAGGATTAAAGGAGGGTTGCCGGAAACGTCCTGGTTATAATTAGAGGAAAAAGGAGGCCGATGCGGCCTTTTCAGTAGGAGTATTAGCCACAGAACCATCAGAGCCAATAAAAGGAGGAAAGAAGGATTTGCAGAAGTTTTTGGAGATATCTTTTGCAAGAGGCCAGAAGATTTTATCAATAGAAGAACCAATAAGGTCAGCGCACATCCTTTTAGTGAAAGTATGAATGGCTCGTCGTAGAATATCCCTGCAATGATTCCAAGCAGAATGAAAATTGAAAAGAGTGATTGGACAAAGAACATTTTTCCACATCAGATACGCATTGTCTCTCTCCTGAATGGCACGAGAGCACTCGCTATTGAACCATGAAATTTGGGGAGAGAAAAATTAAGTTGATAAAGATATGAACCTATTCATCCCATCTGCGATCACTGCTCCCGCTTTTTCACTGACACCGAAGCTTCACCAGTATAAATGGATGATTCATTCCAAAAATAGTTAGGGTAGAAGCGACGCAATGCCCCCATTTAATCCAATTAAAGTGCAAGAAAGTAGGTTTGAGGCAGGGTTAAGCTGATGGAAAGAAAGTGTTATACTTAAGAGCTATAAGATTGTGGTCAAAGTTACCGATAGGAGGGAAAATGGTGTAAATAAGACAAGAAGGAGTAGTGGTAAAGCATAAATCAAGAGTGTTTAAGAATTGGTTAGGATGATCTAGGATGTGTGTAGGTTCCCTTATTAATTGTTCCAAATAGTTAAGAATACTGAATAATTTAACCTCATTCCCACCTGTATCAATATGAGAAGAGCCCAACCACTCAGTGTGGTATACGTTGAAATTCCTAAATAGAGGACCTCAGCATTTGGAGGGGAAGATGTAACTCTCATGGGAAGAAGTAAGATATTCAAAAAAAGAACTGGAAAATCTGTTCCATTAGGGGAATAGTAGCAGAAACGCAAGATAATGGTAGCATTGGAAGAAAAATAATAAACCCATAATACATCGAAAATAGGAAATTCAGGAATCAAGAGACTTTTTTTTACAAATCACCACCAAGGAGGGGGGCTGTAAGAGAGAAAAGAAGAATAGAACCAACCAGCCTCGAACCTAACTCACACCTCTCAGGTGGGCGCAGACGGAAGACTTGAAGAAGGAATATTAAATGCAGGAGGAAAAATAGATGATGGTTGGGAACTCCACAGAACAAAGGTGGCAGGAAAAAAAGAGGAACCATAACGGGGAAGTCTGGGGTTTCCAGCATCCACACAAAATTCGTGCGAGAGCAAGACACCCCTTGTGCAACGGGGGCGACGCAAGTGGTGGAGGAATGCGAGAGGCCAATTCTCTCGAGCACCTGCCATTGTAGTACCTGTAGAAAAGAGATACTGCGCCAACGTTACGTCGCACAGATAGAGTATCAAGAGAATTAGAAAGTAGAGGACAGTTAATTAATTCTTTTAACCTTAGACTCAACCCTATCCAGAGGAGAGGAGAAACCGCAACCATCCCAAATGTGATAACAGAACTCCATACAAGGGAGAATAGGATCCTTATATAATTGGAGTAACTGCTCAGAGGGAAAAATTCTCGCAACCTGAACACTATTTCAAGCTTCTTAGAGGTCGCTTTAACAACTATTGTGATATGTGGTTTCCAAGACAATTTATTGTTTATGTTAGGACCAGGAATGTTAATGCCATTTACAAGTGAGACGGGAGAGCCATCGAAGAAAATACGAAAGGGGGGAGGTGTTTTTGAGAGGGAGATGTGAAGAAGTTGAGTTTTTAAAGAGTTAAATTTCACAAGGTTGCTATGATCCTACCGAGAAATCCCATCCAGATCAGCAAGAATAGAATCGGAAAGTTGAAGACGAGAAGCAACTCTTGAAGCAAAAGAGGGAGCAGATTTGAAATGTGTAGAAAAATATAGAATTGAGTCATTGGCATAAGAGTGAACAGAGTTAGAAGTGCAGTTGAGAAGGTCGTTAATGAAAGTAAGAATAAGGTTGGAGATAAAACAGAACACTGAGGAACACCACAATTGACAGGAAAGGAAGAAGAGGGCGCTCCATCTACAAGTGTCGAAATGGAACGATCTGAGAGAAAACTAAACAATAGTAAGCAAAGAGAAGGATGAAACCCAAAGGAAAGGAGCTTAGAGAGCAGCGACGCATGTCATACCCTATCAAAAGCCTTGGATATATCAAGCGCCACCAAACAAGACTCCCCGAAGTCCCTAAGGGCAGAAGACCATAAATCAGTGAGATTGGAAAGTATGTCACCAGTTGACCTCGAGCATCGAAAGCCATACTGATGATCTGAAAGAAGAGAATGAGACTCCAATGGTCTAGGAATTGAGAGTTGAGGAGAGATTCAAAAACTTTTAGACAGAATACAAGTGAAGAGCTATAGGTCGATAGTTGGAATGGTCAGAGAGGCTTCCTATTTTCGGGATCGGTTGAACATATGCGCGCTTCCAGCAACTGAGGGAAAGTATTAGTGTTAAGGCATAGAGAGTAGAGCTGAACGAGAACAGGCGCCAACTCGGAAGCAACACTTCTCAGAAAGCAAGGGGGAATGCCATCCGGGCCACCGGCCTTCCTGACCTTACTAGAGTGCTAGTTTTTATATAGGCACAGACTCTATCAAATATAAATTGTAGTTGGAAATATGTAGATTACAAGAGAAGGAATCCCTGGATAACTGGATCTCAGACAGAAGTAAAATGTTAGGATGAGAGGTTAGAGAGGTGATGCTCAACAGATACGAAATTAGCACGAAGGCCACGGACTTTAGTAAAGTCAGTAGAAAACTCAAGTCTTAGAGATTTGGTGTTCTAAAGTACCTTGAGAATTTCTTCTTAGAACTCAATTTCTTGACAAATGAAACGGTGCATACATCCAGAGAGGGTTCACTCCTACAATTTTTCCAAAAAAGTGTGTAGGCTATAAATTTCCTCTAACTAAATACCTTCTTTCTTTAACATTCACACAATTTCCCTCTCTCTAGTAGTTGAACTTTTGTAGAACTCTCCAATTCTACCATTATTATTATACTGGCACAGCTCTTCTGAACTCTCTAGTCACATACTTCCTCCTCTGAGGAAAACTAATGTAACTTTCTTTTAAACACAGTTTTATTATCCCTTTGTCTGAACCTCTGAGCCCAGATATAACCTCTTATTTTATTTATTCAATTCATCTACTTTTTACTAATACGTATTTCTTAACACACTCACTAAAATTAACTTCACAATTTCAAAACATAGGCTATGTATTGATATCTTGTCGCAAAGATCGAAGATAAAACTCTGGGACAAATATTCTCTATAGTATAGTTTCCCTCCTCGATTAAGATCAAAATATAAGGAGGTGGAAATTTTTAATAAATAAAAGAAAAATATTAATCGCTGACATGAATTAGATTTTACCTCCTTTAGTGTGTGATATTTTTTTTTTTACCAATATCCGTTATGAACTATATATATATATATATATATATATATATTATATATATATATATATATATATATATATATATATATATATATATATATATATATATATATATATATATATATATATATATATATATATATATATATATATATATATAATATATATATATATATATAATATATATATATATATATATATATATATTATAATATATAATATATACCATTCTCTTGCTCTCCTGTACACTTTCCCTAAAAGACCATGGACATATTCAAATTTTTCTTCATAATATCTCTGTTCTTCAACAAGCGTCTTCCATACTTGATCTTAGGATTTTGAATTTTTATATATAAAAACTCATTGCCCATCTTAAATGAAGAAGCTCTTCTATTGTTCTTTTCACCTCATTAATGAAATCTTTTTTCCCAAAATAGTCCAGCCTTTTATTTTTTTGTTATTTCAATATATTATTACTTCATTTTCTATTATTTTATTGCAATATTTTTTTTATTTTATATACAGTTAATAAATTTATAGTTTCATTATTATTTTAAAAAGAGAATTTGTAAAATTTAGTTTTGTGCTGAAGACGGAACTAGAGACGGTTTTAAGCGTTCACAGTGTATTAAATGAGATGTGGAAACCTTAGTATTGGCATTCTTTCTAATTAGATTAAGGTTCACTAGAAAGAAGCTATCTCAACTATATATAATATATATAATATATATATATATATATATTATATATATATATATATATATATATATATATATATATATATATATATAAGTAAACGCATTACTTTTAAATTTAAAATCCGCAAATTTAAATATTAATATTATTAATATATATATATAATATATATATATATTATATATTAATATATATATATATATATTATATATATATAATATATATATATATATA
>SEYY01022274.1:60000-67289 GCA_009176605.1 Armadillidium nasatum | reverse complement strand
AAAATAATCTATGTGAACAACTGCTTTCCATTCGAAGACATTCGTCTATGTGAATAACAACTTTTTGGAAGAATTGAACCTATAATGGAAATACAAAAATAATAATTTATTAATGAATATAATTTAAATATTCAAATTATTATTATTATTATTATTATTATTATTATTATTATTATTATTATTATTATTTATATTATATTTATTTATTTTTATTTTTAAAAATAAAAAATAATAATTTTTAAAAATTAATATTAATATAATATATATATATATATATATATATATATATATATATATATATATATATATATATATTATATATTATATATATATATTAAATATATATATATATATATTATATTTATAATATATCCTTTCACAGGGGGAAAACGTAGAGCCGTCCGAAGCGATGCAAGTACCCCCATTGGGCATAACCCGCGGAGCGATAGGATGGGCTAGATCATTCCGTTTCACTCCGTTGCCCTTTGGTTCGTTCCTTCTCGCGTTTCACCTTCTCAGAGGGTCTCTTGTGTACCCTCGCCTCAAACTGGAGTGTCCATGCTCGCACTACCTCTCCACCCCATCTCTTGGGGGCCTCCGATGATGGGGATGGTGCCTCCATGACCCGGCTTCCGGCTTGCCACGGTACGCTCGTCTTCTTTTTTAATTAATTTCTGCAACATTTGCGGTCTTTTTTTCTAATTTCTCGTAAGTCTAACACCATTTCTCCTCTTCTAAACCTAAACTCTAGTTTCTAACCAAAGCTCAGGTGCTTGAGTGTGCTGACAGAAAACCTTATACTGTTACCTCTTACTGTCTCTATCCTCAATTTTCAGCCAAAGGCGGTTCTTGCGCATTTGTGGGAAACGATGTTATTTGCTCTCGTGCCTCTAATTTGGAGTCTAGTGAATTCTCTACTTTAGGGCTTAAGCTTTCTTGCAATTCTACGACTAAGTTTATTTGTTCTGTCTATTTATCTCCTTATTCAACTGACTATTCTAAATTCTTCTACTATTTAAACTCCAAAATAGAGCACATTCTATCTTCTTCTCCTTACTCCGAAATCATCCTTTTAGGTGATTTCAATGTTCACCACCGCCAATAGCTTTCAGCTAACTCTCATGATCCAGCCGGTAAACTCGCCTACAACTTTTCTATCCAGAACAACCTTGAACAGTTGGTGCAACTCCTAACCCGTATCCCTGACTGTCTTGATGATGAACCCAACATACTTGATCTTTTCCTTACTTCTTATCCTTCTCCTTATACTATTAAACTCTTTCCTCCTCTGGGTTCATCCTATCACCTTCTTATCTCCGTATCTTGTTCTGTCTCTTCAAGTCTTCCGCAAGAATGGCCCACGCCTTCGGCGAGGAGACGTTTGTGGCACTTTGGTGCTGCTAATTGGTCTGACTTGCGGTTGTACTTCTCTGTTTTCCCATGGAATGATTATTGCTTTCATGGGAGGGGTCCCTCGGAGTGTGCTGAGCTTATAACCGAGGTGATTCTCTCTGGCATGGAGGTACCACCAGGTCTTCCCCACTGGAACTGCAATAGGCTCCATATATGGAGCTGCTAATTTTTATAATATAATCACAATTGCCCCATCAGACCGGTATTGGCCTCCTACCGTATAAATAATTTCCGCCTCGCAAAATAAGTTGCCCAGATTATCAAGTCCTCATTTTGCATCTCTTGCACAGTTTCCAATTCCTATAATTTTTTAACTGTACTTCAGTCTATTTCCCCCCATAACTCTATAATGTGTTCATTAGACATGCAATCTCTATTTACAAACATCCCACTTCAACTCACAATAGACCTTCTCACTCGCCACATCTTTAATCAGCGTACACTCTTTCACAATTTAGGCCGTTACACCTTCTCTACACTACTATATCTGGCTACCTCAGACACTTTCTTCATTTTTAACGATACCATCTTCCAACAGGGAGATGGTGTGGCTAGGGTTCCCTATAAGAATCAGAAAATCATATAGCTAAAAATCTAAAATAGATAGCACTAAATGTTAAATGGAAAGTTACTATTTTTTTAAAGTTCAGTTCTCATTTTGCTGTCGTAACGAAAAGTTCTTTTTTGAATTCGTTTGAAATTTCAAATTTAAAAATTTCATTTTTCTGTTGAAAAAAAATTTCTTAAAGCAAAGTTTCTCTAATAGATTTAAATTAAACATGTTTTATATAAAATATTGTGATTACATTGTTAAAAGCCTATAAATATTGATTGATAAAATAAACTTGACTTTTTAATTTGTTCGATCATACGTTCCTTTACTAGTTATTCGCGACGTTGCTGGAGTGAAGAGTTTATGAATAAAATTTCTGAACGAGGGTGACTAGTTTACTCTACTGGTTCCTGTGTGAGGGAATTAAATATTTCTCAAGAAAAGAATAATCTTTTCTATTATTAAGATCTTCATGAGTAAGTTCTTCTATTGTGTTATTTCGTTTGGAAGTTGTTCATAATCATTCATTCTTAACTAAGATCTGTTTTTTTTATATCGCATTTACAGAGATGCTCTTTTGAATACAAGTTAATCTTATGCAAATTTGGGAGAAACCAACCTTGACTCTTGGTTCGGATTATATCAAATTTATCTCCTATTAATTCTGCAAAATATACCATCTTTGTTTTTATTAACTTTTCATTTCAAATCCTAAATTTAATTTTGCTGTTGTACTTCTCTGTTTTCCCATGGAATGATTATTGTTCATGGGGGGTCCTCGGATGTGCTAGCTAAACCGATGATTCCCTGGCATGGAGGTACCACCAGGTCTTCCCACCGAACTGCAATAGGCATATATGGAGCTCCTAAATAAGCACAATTGCCCATCAGACCGGTATTGGCCTCCTACCGTATGAATAATTTCCGCCTCGCAAAATAAGTTGCCCAGATTATCAAGTCCTCATTTTGTTTCTCTTACACAGTTTCAAATTCCTATAATTTTGTAACTGAACTTCAGTCTATTTCCCCCCATAACTCTATAATGTGTTCATTAAGCATTCAGTCTCTATTCACAAACATCCCACTTCAACTCACAATAGACCTTCTCACTCGCCACATCTTTAATCAGCGTACACTCTTTCACAATTTAGACCGTTACACCTTCTCTACACTACTATATCTGGCTACCTCTGACACTTTCTTCATTTTTAACGATACCACCTTCCAACAGAGAGATGGTGATGCTATGGGTTCCCCTCTGAGTCCCATACTTGCAGATTTCTTTATGTTTTATCTGTTATCCACCTATCTTTCTTCTGCATCCACAGTGCTTCCCCCTTCCTTGTATAAACGCTATGTAGATGATATTTTTTGCCTTTTCCCTTCCACACAAGGTTTCTTTCACACATTAACACTCTTCATTCCAACATATAGTTTACTATTGAACATCAGGAACATGACACTCTGCCCTTCTTAGATATTATTGTCACTACCACTCCTCACTCCTTCAGTACTTCTGTATATCGTAAACCAGCATTTACACCCTCTATCACCAAATTCTACAGCTCCTCCCCGGTAACTCGAAAGACTAACATCATTCTAGCATTTTTAAATAGATCTTTTGGCATTTCTTCTTAGTACCCAAATCTACATGAGGAATTTGAGTTCCTTCAAAATTTATTTACCAATCACAACTACCCACCTAACCTAGTCACTCTATATATTTTTCAGTTCCTTAATAACAGATACCATCTTTCTATCCCTACGTCAATAGTACCCAAGAAAACCATGTTCCTCAGTTTTCCGTATCTCAATTTCTCCACTGTGCACATGACACGCAAACTACGTAAATCTCTCTCTCAACATTTGCCTCACATAGACTTTCATTTTCATATAATACTGCTTTCAAAATATCTTCCTTTTTCAGCTACAAGCCTTCTCTTCCAGATCTTCTACTAGCCTCAGTAGTATATAAATTTTCCTGTCTATTATGCAATAAAGGCTATATAGGCTCTACTACTAGGTTACTCAGAACTCGCATATGCAAGCACCAAGCCATTCTTATAGCACAGCTCTCCCTCTTTTCTCTCCTTCTTTCTCAATTATACGCGCTCACACTATCTCTTGTCAAAATTTTCCTTTCCCTAAACATTTCACTATTCTTGACACACTTTCAGACCCAATATCTTTCCGCTTCCTTGAATCACTGTACATAAATGAACACAAACCAGATTTTAACAATAATCCTACGACCTTCCCTCTCCATATTATACAGAATTAATTCACCCCATATTCAATCATGCTCTCTCTTTCTTGCTCTAGTTTAATTATAGAAGGATCATTCACTTCATCATTTCTTTCAAACAATTACTACATGATGTTTCTTAGTCATGAGAACGCCCAGAGTTTACTTCCATACTGTTTAGCACATTATATTTTATTTTTTTTATTTATTTATTTATTTATTTATTTATTTATTTATTTATTTATTTATTTACTTACTTATTTTTTTATTATTTATTTATTTATTTATTTATTTATTTATTTATTTACTTTTGTGTCTTCTTTCTTTATTTACGAACATGTGGATGCGCACGCATTCACATACTTATTTTCCTCTTCTTCTACAACCAACTATTTCAATTATTTACTATCTTGGGTTCACTGTTTTTTTTTTCCTCATTAAATTTCATATACTGGTCCGTGTTGATTCATATGGTTATTGTGTCACCGTTATTATTTCTAGTCAATCTTTATTGTTTATTTTTATATGTTTTTATTCCAGATTTTCAGCTTATTTAATGTTTGTTCTTAATTCTTTGCAGTTATCCTCATGATGGCTTCAGTAAATAAATTTAGAAATAAAAAGAAGCCAAAAAGTTGATAATAAAACTTTTGTAACTAATAATCTTAATTTAATATTCTTTTAATTAAATATAATTTTCCTGATTATGCTACATTCATTCCTAGTATTAATATATATTATATTATATATTATATATATATATATATATATATATATATATATATATATATATATATATATATATATATATATATATATATATATATATATATATATATATATATAATAAATATATATAATTTCTTGTAGAGGTATAGCTGTGGGTTTTGTAGTCAAGACTTAAAAGAACGAGATTATCTGTTTTTTCAACAAAAAAAAAAAACAACTAATTTTACTATAATTAATTTCCTAAAAGAGCATTGGTGAAATAGTTGAAAATTTTTTTACATTACTTTCTTGACTGGAAACAGTTTTCATTATATATTTCTACTTACTTTGACACCATGCTGTCAACATTAACTAATTACTTTGTTGTAGTGCTGTTAACAGTAGCATAGACTACCATATTTTTGTGCTGCAAATATTAACAATTTTATTGATATAATTTACATTTGCTCTGAGAATTTTGAATTAAGACATCAGTAAATAAATCTCGAATTAAAAAAATGTACATTAATATGTAAATACATTCATAAGTATGCTAACTTAGGTGGTTTGAGATTTGGAAACTAAAGCTGAAATCATAAAGACAAAAACTTGTTATCGGGAAATTTCCAAAATATCTTATTCGATATTTATAACTTGTAATGAAAACAGTAAAGACTTACAAGTGATGAAACAATTTCCTGTAAAACAAGTAATGTGCCCATCAACAAGCCAAATTTGCCCAATGCAAAACTAAAATTGAAAAACTAATAAATGTGATAAGATGTCTAGATGGGTACTCTTTTTAACCTTTTAGCTGCGGCACTTTTCTTACCGAGTTGGACCCTAAACTTTGCAGATATTTTAATTATAATACATTTATTTATATTTAGAGTTACCCACTGTAATTTAGGTTTGTATTATTA
Source organism: Armadillidium nasatum (assembly GCA_009176605.1). Classification (NCBI taxonomy): domain Eukaryota; kingdom Metazoa; phylum Arthropoda; class Malacostraca; order Isopoda; family Armadillidiidae; genus Armadillidium; species Armadillidium nasatum. The sequence continues at coordinate 61,447 of SEYY01022274.1, read as the reverse complement.
AATTAAAAATTTTAGGATAATTTCATATTTTTGGTTTTTATCTCAAAAAAGAAATTGGAGAGATGGTGTCAGTACCCATTTAAATGCATACATAATATTTATATCTATATTAAACTCACACGCATATATATATTATTAGTTTTTTATACCCTAGGTTTGCCAATGCGATAGAAAGATTACACTTTGTTTAAAAACACATAAAAACAACAAGTGATGTAACAATAATGACAATGTTAAAAGAACAAGCTTTCGCTCCATTTTGGAGCCTCTTTCAGGTAGAAACTGTTGTGTCGGTCTTCATCATTGAAGCTTTTTTTCAATGCTTTAGTTGGTTTTTGTGCAAAGTTTTATAAAAAGGAGAACGGAACATGATAGCATTTTGTAGATAATCGATTTTGTTGTCGCCTGTACTCTGGTTGCAGTTAGATATATTTCTTATTCAGAAGGATTCGGCTATTTTTCTTTTGTTGTAATTATTTATGTGTTTCATGATGTTATTACCATTGAGATTTATCAGATGGTTGTTATCTTGTCTATGTCCCTCCATAATATATCCACCAAAGATAAAAGTAAATTTTTACGTGGTTTTTTTTTTTAATCCAGAAGGGTAAAATTTTCCAATTTTTTTTCCAAAAAAAAAAAAAAAAAAAAAAAAAAAATTAAAGTGCTGATAACTTTATCTCTAGAGCAGATATCAAAAAATCAAAAAGTAGAATATCCTTCAATTGGGGTTAAGAATATTCAGTTAAATTTTCAGATCATTTCGACTAGTGGTTTGGCTCCGCTATTAACGTTTTTGATATTTGATTCCAAATAACTTTCAAACCGTTATAGATACTGAAAAACGGAAGAAACCGACAAATCTGTCAAAAAAAATAAAAAAAAATTTTTTAAAAAAAAAATACATTTTTTTTGAAATTGGACCCTCCTCTGATAATAATTATACAACCAATCAAATAGATTATCATAGGTTAAACAACATAAAAAAAGTTATTAGTTTGTAAACTAATTGCTTGACAGGCGTTAATTGTTTTAGGTGACAAGCGTGATAAAATGAAAAACAAACAATACCACAAACCTATTCAATATATAGAAAATTAATGTCTGCTATTGTACTCAAACCAACAACCTTTAAGATGGTAATTCTAGCTCGCTAACCACTCTGCTACGGCAGTGAAAAGGGAATCGCAGTGGAACTTGCCCACGACTTACTTTCGCGGCGTCAAGCCCAAAGGACTACCCCGACTGCTACACGAGCAAAGGGCAACGGGGTCAAAGGTCGAGTCCATTATTCGCAGATAGTTATATGCAAGATTTTAAAGTCTACTATAACCACTCACAGACTATTCTCTATATAGGAAATTAATGTCAGCTATTGGACTCGACCCACCAACCTTTAAGATGGTAAGTCTAGCGCGCTTACCACTCTGCTACATGGGCAAGTTCC
>SEYY01022274.1:50000-52500 GCA_009176605.1 Armadillidium nasatum | reverse complement strand
ATATATATATATATATATATATATATATATATATATATATATATATATATATATATATATATATATATATATATATATATATACAATTCTAAATGCTTTTCTATAAGATGTACATTCTACATGTATTCTCTTCATCAAAATTTCTCATAAGAAAGTGCTTCTCCCATTGGAACTTGATGAAAAAACTCGCAAGATTTCAATAATAAAACAGAAAATACCATCGAAACTCACAATTATTGGTTGCTATCGGTTTCTTGGAGTATCCATCCAAGATAAGTGAAAAATCGCCAAAGAAGTAACAAATTTATGGCAAAAGAAATTAAATTTCCGATGTTTATCAATTCATGTCTTTCAAACAAACATGGTTAAGTGCTGAAAAACTACGATGAATGCGTAAAAGTAGGGAAATATGATCATTTGTACGAAGTGTTTAACATCACCAAAAAAATAGTGAATGGCTATTCAGTGAGGATAGAAATTTATATCAACTGCAGATCGAAAGCAATGGACAGGCTGAATATACAACTGTGAAGGCTACAAATTCCGAAGCTATCCACACACTAAAAAGGAAAAATATGCATTTAGGGTCAACTTCAACAACAGAAACGTCAAATACATCATCTTAATAATAAGGGGAGGGTTCGATTTTTTTTTAAAAAAAAATTTTCATTCGATTCTCCTGAAAATTTCAATATATATAGCTTTTTTCCCAACGAAAAAACTCGATTTCTAACGTTTTTACGAGCGATTAATATTTAGCAGTTATATCGGAATGTTTTTTCAAATGTGGTGAAGGCACATAAAAAAATTCTTTTCTGAAATTTGGAAGAAATTTTTGAAATTCTACTGGCTACAAAAACTTCTAATAGACTTTTGCTCACAGAGTTACACAAAAAATAGTATTAGCCCAAAACGGACCCACTATCGAAAGAAATTTTTTTGAAAAAAAAATCCACATTTTCGAGGAAAAATATTTTTTTAAAAATAGTATAATCATTACGTAAATAAATTTTAGCAAACTTATAGAGGAGTGTTCACTCTACAAATTCTTCTTTATACTTTATTCGATCTGATTTGTTTGTTCCAAGATATGCTCTCTCAAAATATGTCATTTTTGGCAAACTTTCAAAAATTCCAAAAGTTTGAGAGGCTATATCTTTTTTCAAACAATTAGCATTTAATAATGCTCTTCATAAAAGTTGTAGATCTATCTCTCCTCTAAACGATATCCAAAAACATAAAAAATGCTCGAGTGGAATTTTTTTTTTTTTAAATTTTTTTCTCCGAAAGGGTAAAAATACATTTAAAAAAAAAATTCGACTGATTATACCTTTTTTCCTGGACAAGATATCAAAAATCTGTTGCGACGAATGCAAGAAATTGGGGCTAGGATTATTCAGAGAAATTTTCACCTCATGTGGACCAAAATTTTGACCCCGTTAATCATTTTTTTCGACTTTTAACCAATAATAACTATGAAACCGTTAAAGACTCATAAAAACGCTAAAAATGGAGCTTTTTTCACCGTTAAAAAATCTATATACACTGCAAATTTCAGCTCAACTTGTCAAAAAATAAAAATTTACTTTCAAAATCGAACCCTTCTCTCCAGAATCGAATCAGAAACTGATATTTGATATTAAGATTCCGTAAATTCAGTTGAGCAGTCCACACGTACAATCACGGAATATAGTAAAATCAAAACTGCAACCACACTAATAACATATACAAAGTTATCAACACGCAAAGAATAACCGTTTTTCAACATTCATCTCAAGAAGAGGTTGATGTTGAGATACATTCCCAATCTGGTATTTGCAAAGTCTCAATTAAAGAAGCTGTTAATAAGCTTAAAGAAATGAAGAAAATGCTACAGTTAGAAAAGTGATTATTTTATTTTGATTGTAAGTATATTGATGGTCAAAAATATTAGGTGATAATTTTGGTAAATGAATGAAGGAATGTTACATTAGAGCCACTCGATCTGCCAAATGAAAAAGCAGATATTGTTGTCACAGGAATAACAGCTGTTCTCCATGATTATGGAAGAGTATAATTTTTATGGTTGCAGACACTACGAATGTGAACACTGGAAGAAAGAATGAGATTATCGTTCAGTTACAAAGATTTTTAAGCAAAAGAAACATGAAAAAACACATTTCATTGATTGTGAACATCATAGTCATGACCGAGTGATTCACGTAGATATGGATGGTGAACCTGTAGGCAATAACACGTAGGGTAATATGGAATTTCAATTCATTCCAGAACTTGTAAAGAATTACGAAAAACTCAGTATAAATTTCAACAATGGTAAAGAAGAGATTAATGAAACAGCAATATTGTGTGATGATTTGAAATTATTTTTTAATTATCTCGAGTTTTCCGCTTTTTTTTAAAAGAAATTTATATTTAAGTGATGTTTCAGAAAATACCAAAATTAAGTTATGCGATATAGAATTCAGAATTCCCGCTCATTACTAATTCAATGGTAAAATTT